>CAXAKX010001337.1:20000-32500 GCA_963969525.1 Ontholestes murinus | reverse complement strand
CGTTCGATCTTATCATCGCATGTTGTTGTGAAAGAAGAACGAGTGTTGTGAGTGTTGTGTGTGTGGAGAAAAAGAGGCGACTAAAACCATTACTACTTCTTACATTAGTTTAGTTGTAGAGTTAATGGGCGGCAGGTACACCTATTTTTATTAACAACACAAAAATTTATTTTAACAACGAACGAAAGGAGAAGAGTACATTGTACACATTTTTTTTTTTTTTTTAACAAAAATAATGTGGGTGTTCTTAAAATTATTACGAACGAAAAATGTTAATAAATTAATAAAATATTTATTTCATCCATCATCATACCAGTTTTATTCAGCCACAGCAGTTAAACATAAAATAACAATAATATAAATAATAAATAAAAATATTAATTGATGATATGATGATATATAATAATAATGCTGCTGGTAAAAATTACAATGGATAAACGATATTTTTTTTTTAAATGATCGATGGGCGTTATTCTGTACACGAATGGACATCAGATCTGCGGCCGTTATTCGGTACACGAATAGGCATCACATCTGCGGCCGTTATTCGGTACACGAATAGGGATCACATTTGCGGCCGCTATTCGGTACGTAAAGTGATATAATTAATTACCGTTTTTCTGTACCCATATCCGTAACGAATGTATGTTAAATAAGGCGTGAGTGGTGGTTAAATTTCGCAATTTTCACACTTACCACCAATGTTTCCTTTCGTTTCGAACGAGCGAATGGACGAATTTTATATTATCGTATAGTAAAAGAACTTTCGACAGTCATCCGGTACCGGTGTGCGATTGACCTATATGTGGCGGCCGGTGGGTCGATGTGCACGATGCTAAAAGCGAAATTTCGATCGACACGAAATAATTTCGAAATTTTTACCACGGTTCGCATTTATTTCCGCTCGTCGATGTGTCCTTTCGTATCGCGTAAGCGAATTAACGAATATTATATTTTAATATTATAAAAATAATTTCGACAAGAAATAATTTCGAAACTTTTACCACGGTTCGCAATTTATTTCCGCTCGTCGATCTTTTTTCCTTACGTTTCGTGCGAGCGAACGAACGAACGAACGAATATTATATTATCGAATGATAAAAGAAATTTCGACAGTCATTCTGTACCGGTGTGGCGGTCGGTCGGTGTGCACGGTGCGAAAAGCGAAATTTCGATCGACACGAAATAATTACGAAATTTTTACCACGGTTCGCATTTATTTCCGCTCGTCGATGTGTCCTTTCGTATCGCGTAAGCGAATTAACGCATATTATATTTTAATATTATAAAAATAATTTCGACAAGAAATAATTTCGAAACTTTTACCACGGTTCGCAATTAATTTCCGCTCGTCGATCTTTTTTCCTTACGTTTCCTGCGAGCGAGCGAACGAACGAATATTATATTATCGAATGATAAAAGAAATTTCGACAGTCATTCTGTACCGGTGTGGCGGTCGGTCGGTGTGCACGGTGCGAAAAGCGAAATTTCGATCGACACGAAATAATTACGAAATTTTTACCACGGTTCGCATTTATTTCCGCTCGTCGATGTGTCCTTTCGTATCGCGTAAGCGAATTAACGAAAATTTTATTTTAATAAAATAAAAATAATTTCTGCCGTTATTCTGTACATGTGTACGAAAAATATATATGTGAGGCGGTCGGTCGGTGTGCACGATGCCAAAAGCGTTATTCGTTACGGGCGTGCGAAATAATTGTACGCGGCGGTCGGTCGGTGTGCACGATGCTAAAAGCGTTACTCGGTACCTGTGTGCGAAAAACCTAAAGTCGAACGTTTTGACTTCGGTCCGCTTTATTTCCACTCGCCGATCTGTCCTTTCGCATCGCGTAAGCGAATTAACGAAAATTTTATTTTAATAAAATAAAAATAATTTCTGCCGTTATTCCGTACCTATGACGAAAAATATATATGTGAGGCGGTCGGTCGGTGTGCACGATGCCAAAAGCGTTATTCGGTACGGGCGTGCGAAATAATTGTACGCGGCGGTCGGTCGGTGTGCACGATGCTAAAAGCGTTATTCGGTACCTGTGTGCGAAAAACCTAAAGTCGAACGTTTTCACTTCGGTCCGCTTTATTTCCACTCGCCGATCTGTCCTTTCGCATCGCGTAAGCGAATTAACGAAAATTTTATTTTAATAAAATAAAAATAATTTCTGCCGTTATTCCGTACCTATGTACGAAAAATATATATGTGAGGCGGTCGGTCGGTGTGCACGATGCCAAAAGCGTTATTCGGTACGGGCGTGCGAAATAATTGTACGCGGCGGTCGGTCGGTGTGCACGATGCTAAAAGCGTTATTCGGTACCTGTGTGCGAAAAACCTAAAGTCGAACGTTTTGACTTCGGTCCGCTTTATTTCCACTCGCCGATCTGTCCTTTCGCATCGCGTAAGCGAATTAACGAAAATTTTATTTTAATAAAATAAAAATAATTTCTGCCGTTATTCCGTACCTATGTACGAAAAATATATATGTGAGGCGGTCGGTCGGTGTGCACGATGCCAAAAGCGTTATTCGGTACGGGCGTGCGAAATAATTGTACGCGGCGGTCGGTCGGTGTGCACGATGCTAAAAGCGTTATTCGGTACCTGTGTGCGAAAAACCTAAAGTCGAACGTTTTCACTTCGGTCCGCTTTATTTCCACTCGCCGATCTGTCCTTTCGAATCGCGTAAGCGAATTAACGAAAATTTTATTTTAATAAAATAAAAATAATTTCTGCCGTTATTCCGTACCTATGTACGAAAAATATATATGTGAGGCGGTCGGTCGGTGTGCACGATGCCAAAAGCGTTATTCGGTACGGGCGTGCGAAATAATTGTACGCGGCGGTCGGTCGGTGTGCACGATGCTAAAAGCGTTATTCGGTACCTGTGTGCGAAAAACCTAAAGTCGAACGTTTTCACTTCGGTCCGCTTTATTTCCACTCGCCGATCTGTCCTTTCGCATCGCGTAAGCGAATTAACGAAAATTTTATTTTATTAAAATAAAAATAATTTCTGCCGTTATTCGGTACCTGTGTACGAAAAACATATATATGAGGCGGTCGGTCGGTGCGAATAAGCGAATTGACGAAAATTTTATTTTAATATAATAAAAATAATTTCTGCCGTTATTCGGTACCTGTGTACGAAAAACATATATATGAGGCGGTCGGTCGGTGCGAATAAGCGAATTGACGAAAATTTTATTTTAATAAAATAAAAATAATTTCTGCCGTTATTCCGTACCTATGTACGAAAAATATATATGTGAGGCGGTCGGTCGGTGTGCACGATGCCAAAAGCGTTATTCGGTACGGGCGTGCGAAATAATTGTACGCGGCGGTCGGTCGGTGTGCACGATGCTAAAAGCGTTATTCGGTACCTGTGTGCGAAAAACCTAAAGTCGAACGTTTTCACTTCGGTCCGCTTTATTTCCACTCGCCGATCTGTCCTTTCGCATCGTGTAAGCGAATTAACGAAAATTTTATTTTATGAAAATAAAAATAATTTCTGCCGTTATTCGGTACCTGTGTACGAAAAACATATATATGAGGCGGTCGGTCGGTGCGAATAAGCGAATTGACGAAAATTTTATTTTATTAAAATAAAAATAATTTCTGCCGTTATTCGGTACCTATGTACGAAAAATATATATGTGAGGCGGTCGGTCGGTGTGCACGATGCCAAAAGCGTTATTCGGTACGGGCGTGCGAAATAATTGTACGCGGCGGTCGGTCGGTGTGCACGATGCTAAAAGCGTTATTCGGTACCTGTGTGCGAAAAACCTAAAGTCGAACGTTTTCACTTCGGTCCGCTTTATTTCCACTCGCCGATCTGTCCTTTCGCATCGTGTAAGCGAATTAACGAAAATTTTATTTTATTAAAATAAAAATAATTTCTGCCGTTATTCGGTACCTGTGTACGAAAAACATATATATGAGGCGGTCGGTCGGTGCGAATAAGCGAATTGACGAAAATTTTATTTTATTAAAATAAAAATAATTTCTGCCGTTATTCGGTACCTGTGTACGAAAAACATATATATGAGGCGGTCGGTCGGTGCGAATAAGCGAATTGACGAAAATTTTATTTTATTAAAATAAAAATAATTTCTGCCGTTATTCGGTACCTATGTACGAAAAATATATATGTGAGGCGGTCGGTCGGTGTGCACGATGCCAAAAGCGTTATTCGGTACGGGCGTGCGAAATAATTGTACGCGGCGGTCGGTCGGTGTGCACGATGCTAAAAGCGTTATTCGGTACCTGTGTGCGAAAAACCTAAAGTCGAACGTTTTCACTTCGGTCCGCTTTATTTCCACTCGCCGATCTGTCCTTTCGCATCGTGTAAGCGAATTAACGAAAATTTTATTTTATTAAAATAAAAATAATTTCTGCCGTTATTCGGTACCTGTGTACGAAAAACATATATATGAGGCGGTCGGTCGGTGCGAATAAGCGAATTGACGAAAATTTTATTTTATTAAAATAAAAATAATTTCTGCCGTTATTCGGTACCTGTGTACGAAAAACATATATATGAGGCGGTCGGTCGGTGCGAATAAGCGAATTGACGAAAATTTTATTTTATTAAAATAAAAATAATTTCTGCCGTTATTCGGTACCTGTGTACGAAAAACATATATATTAGGCGGTCGGTCGGTGCGAATAAGCGAATTGACGAAAATTTTATTTTAATATAATAAAAATAATTTCTGCCGTTATTCGGTACCTGTGTACGAAAAACATATATATGAGGCGGTCGGTCGGTGTGCACGATGCTAAAAGCGTTATTCGGTACGGGCGGGCGAAAAACTTATATGCGGCGGTCGGTCGGTGTGCACGATGCCGAGAGCGTTATTCGGTACCTGTGTGCGAGAGACATATATATATGGTGGTGCACGGTGCGATGAGCGAATTTTCATTTTACGCAAATAAAGTCGAGTATTACGCTTCGTTTCGTCTTGTTTCACACACAAATGATATTTTCGGGCAGTGCTAAGTGGAAAAATAAAAATAAAATTTCTCGCCGTTATTCTGTACAAATATGCATCAAACAGCTGTATGGGCGGTGCAGGTCGAAAGCGTTATTCGGTACCGGTGTGCGAAAAACCTAATGTCGAACGTTTTAACTTCGGTCCGCTTTATTTCCACTCGCCGATGTGTCCTTTCGTATCGAGTAAGCGAATTAACGAAAATTTTATTCTAATAAAATAAAAATAATTTCTGCCGTTATTCGATACCTATGTACGAGAAACATATATATGAGGCGGTCGGTCGGTCGGTCGGTCGGCGCGCACGATGCTAAAAGCGTTATTCGGTACGGGCGTGCGAAAAACTTAAATGCGGCGGTCGGTCGGTGCGCACGATGCCGAAAGCGTTATTCGGTACCTGTGTGCGAGAGACATATATATGGTGGTGCACGGTGCGATGAGCGAATTTTCGATTTACGCAAATAAAGTCGAGTATTACGCTTCGTTTCGTCTTGTTTCACACACAAATGATATTTTCGGGCAGCGCTAGGTGGAAAAATAAAAATTTAATTTCTCGCCGTTATTCTGTACAAATATGCATCAAACAGCTATATGGGTGGTGCAGGTCGTTCGGGTGAAAAGTGGAAGATTGAAAAAGAACGACCAGGCGAGCAGTATATGTATATATATCGCAAAGAAACGCCGAAATAAATATCCTTTTGGCTTTAATAAACCGTCGCATGGGTAAAATAAAATTTTTAACAAATTTTTGCCCTATGCGACGGACGGAGAGACGAACGACGAACAACGGCGGGCGACGACACACGGCAACGGGCGACGACACAACAACCAGTGTAGTGTAATGCCATTATATACGTTACGTGTAATAAGTCGGCCGGCGTGTTTTTAGTTTTTATCTCTTGTGGGGGAACGCGAGGTCTCAGTGTGTTCACCAAGCTGCTACTTCTCTAGTATTATATATAATATATAATAAGAAGATGTGTGTGGTTTTGCGTGTTCGGTGTGCCTCATATAATCGTTCCCCATCATATTAAAACACATAAAATATCATCATCGTCTGTTGAAAATAAAATCACGGCCTCACGTGTCTGGACAGTTCGATGTATTTAATATAAAACGACGACGAACCGGAGAGACGAACGACGAACAACGGCGGGCGACGACACACGGCAACGGGCGACGACACAACAACCAGTGTAGTGTAATGCCATTATATACGTTACGTGTAATAAGTCGGCCGGCGTGTTTTTAGTTTTTATCTCTTGTGGGGGAACGCGAGGTCTCAGTGTGTTCACCAAGCTGCTACTTCTCTAGTATTATATATAATATATAATAAGAAGATGTGTGTGGTTTTGCGTGTTCGGTGTGCCTCATATAATCGTTCCCCATCATATTAATACACATAAAATATCATCATCGTCTGTTGAAAATAAAATCACGGCCTCACGTGTCTGGACAGTTCGATGTATTTAATAAAACGACGACGAACCGGAGAGACGAACGACGAACAACGGCGGGCGACGACACACGGCAACGGGCGACACAACAACACCAGTGTAGTAGTGTAATGCCATTATATACGTTACGTGTAATAAGTCGGCCGGCGTGTTTTTAGTTTTTATCTCTTGTGGGGGAACGCGAGGTCTCAGTGTGTTCACCAAGCTGCTACTTCTCTAGTATTATATATAATATATAATAAGAAGATGTGTGTGGTTTTGCGTGTTCGGTGTGCCTCATATAATCGTTCCCCATCATATTAATACACATAAAATATCATCATCGTCTGTTGAAAATAAAATCACGGCCTCACGTGTCTGGACAGTTCGATGTATTTAATAAAACGACGACGAAACCGGAGAGACGAACGAGGAACAACGGCGGGCGACGACACACGGCAACGGGCGACACAACAACACCAGTGTAGTAGTGTAATGCCATTATATACGTTACGTGTAATAAGTCGGCCGGCGTGTTTTTAGTTTTATCTCTTGTTTGGGGGAACGCGAGGTCTCAGTGTGTTCACCAATCTGCTACTCTATTATAATATATAATAAGATGTGTGTGGTTTGTGTGTCGGTTGTGCCTCATACAAAAATCGTTCCCCGTATTTTACTACATATATAAATATATATCATCATCGTGTTATTATCGTCTGTTGAAAATAAAATCACGGCCTCGCCGTGTCTGGACAGTTCGATGTTTTAATAAAACGAGACGCGAGAAATCAGTTGCCGCCCGAGGAAATTTTTTTCTTGTCTCTCACCCACCATATATATATACCGTCTGTTGAATATAAAATCACGGCCTCGCCGTGTCCGGACAGTTCGGTGTTGAAAACTCTAACAGGTAGTTTGAACCTGTCCGAATAGCACGTTCGCGGGACCCATTTCGTATATTCGTTTATGCGTATGGCCCTTATGCGAGCAACATGTAGACTGAACATGTAATATTTTTAAAGTAGCGGTGCGTAAAAACTCCGTGAAAATTCAAATGCAATAACTCACCGAATTCCGAGCGAGAATGAAAACTTATGTTGATTGAAATATATATATATCATCATAAAGTCAGACGTTCGGGGGACCCGAGCGCGTGGTCCCCTTGGCCGAGACGATGATTTTCAATCTAACGAACAATGATGTTTTTTGTAGTGTGTGTAAGCCTTGGCGAGATGTGAAATTTATAAAATTTCTCTTCTCTCTCATGCCATATATATGATATATTGATGCATTTCGGAGTTGTGTGGACCGAGAGTCTCTCCACTCCTATTCTTGGTGTTCACACCGCCGGCCGGCCGCCGTGTGCTCGTGTACATGTGCCGTCGTGTGCTGACGTGTGTGTCTCCGGGCGCATTATCAAACAAAAAAATTCGTGGGTCTGCATAAATGTGTGAACGTCTAGTCGCAATATCGCCGTAGCACAACCGCCGCCCCGCGTTTCGTGTCTTTTACACAAGTTGCATCACGTCCACCGTCTTGACCCCGCCACAGGGGCGGGATAGGTGTTTTACTGGCGTGCTCTGTATACCAATGGAGTGACACGTTAACGTCGGGGGTCCGTGCACGCGTAAACCGGGATATGTGCGATGTTCCGTTCAGCAGAGAGCAGAATTACGAATTCTTGGTGTTCACACCGCCGGCCGGCCGCCGTGTGCTCGTGTACATGTGCCGTCGTGTGCTCACGTGTGTGTCTCCGGGCGCATTATCAAACAAAAAAAGTCGTGGGTCTGCATAAATGTGTGAACGTCTAGTCGTAATATCGCCGTAGCACAACCGCCGCCCCGCGTTTCGTGTCTTTTACACAAGTTGCATCACGTCCACCGTCTTGACCCCGCCACAGGGGCGGGATAGGTGTTTTACTGGCGTGCTCTGTATACCAATGGAGTGACACGTTAACGTCGGGGGTCCGTGCACGCGTAAACCGGGATATGTGCGATGTTCCGTTCAGCAGAGCAGAATTTCGAACCACCTCTTTATTATAAATAAATGAGCTCGTCGTTACACCGGGCGCGCGCGCGCGTAAGCGCCGCCGCTCGAGTGTGCGCGACTAAACACAGCTCCCTGGTTGATCCTGCCAGTAGTCATATGCTTGTCTCAAAGATTAAGCCATGCATGTCTCAGTACAAGCCAAATTAAGGTGAAACCGCGAAAGGCTCATTAAATCAGTTATGGTTCCTTAGATCGTACCACTTATCCTTGGATAACTGTGGTAATTCTAGAGCTAATACATGCAAACAGAGTTCCGACCGGAGACGGAAGGAGCGCTTTTATTAGATCAAAACCAATCGGTGTCGGACGCGAGTCCGTTCATCGTACAACTTGGTGAATCTGAATAACTTATTGCTGATCGCACGGTCTCGCACCGGCGACGCATCTTTCAAATGTCTGCCTTATCAACTGTCGATGGTAGGTTCTGCGCCTACCATGGTTGTAACGGGTAACGGGGAATCAGGGTTCGATTCCGGAGAGGGAGCCTGAGAAACGGCTACCACATCCAAGGAAGGCAGCAGGCGCGCAAATTACCCACTCCCGGCACGGGGAGGTAGTGACGAAAAATAACGATACGGGACTCATCCGAGGCCCCGTAATCGGAATGAGAACACTCTAAACCTTTTAACGAGGATCAATTGGAGGGCCAGTCTGGTGCCAGCAGCCGCGGTAATTCCAGCTCCAATAGCGTATATTAAAGTTGTTGCGGTTAAAAAGCTCGTAGTCGAATCTGTGTCCCGCGCCGCCGGTTCATCGCTCGCGGTGTCCAACTGGCGTGCCCGCGGGACGTCCTGCCGGTGAGCTTAGCCCGCGAGGGCGGCTCAACTTGAAATCCCATCGCGGTGCTCTTCACTGAGTGTCGAGGTGGGCCGGCACGTTTACTTTGAACAAATTAGAGTGCTTAAAGCAGGCTAAAACTTCGCCTGAATACTTAGTGCATGGAATAATAGAATAGGACCTCGGTTCTATTTTGTTGGTTTTCGGAACCCCGAGGTAATGATTAATAGGAACGGATGGGGGCATTCGTATTGCGACGTTAGAGGTGAAATTCTTGGATCGTCGCAAGACGGACTAAAGCGAAAGCATTTGCCAAAAACGTTTTCATTGATCAAGAACGAAAGTTAGAGGTTCGAAGGCGATCAGATACCGCCCTAGTTCTAACCATAAACGATGCCAGCCAGCGATCCGCCGACGTTCCTCCGATGACTCGGCGGGCAGCTTCCGGGAAACCAAAGCTTTTGGGTTCCGGGGGAAGTATGGTTGCAAAGCTGAAACTTAAAGGAATTGACGGAAGGGCACCACCAGGAGTGGAGCCTGCGGCTTAATTTGACTCAACACGGGAAACCTCACCAGGCCCAGACACCGGAAGGATTGACAGATTGAGAGCTCTTTCTTGATTCGGTGGGTGGTGGTGCATGGCCGTTCTTAGTTGGTGGAGTGATCTGTCAGGTTAATTCCGATAACGAACGAGACTCTAGCCTGCTAACTAGGCGTACTTTCGACATCTCAAAGGTCGGCGTCGGTATCGTCACGGTCGTGCAAACGGTCGTGCGTGCCGCTCGTTTGATTTTTACTGTCGGCGTACAATCAATTCTTCTTAGAGGGACAAGTGGCTTTTAGCCGCACGAGAATGAGCAATAACAGGTCTGTGATGCCCTTAGATGTTCTGGGCCGCACGCGCGCTACACTGAAGGAGACAGCGTGTCCTCCCTGGCCGAAAGGTCCGGGTAACCCGCTGAACCTCCTTCGTGCTAGGGATTGGGGCTTGCAATTGTTCCCCATGAACGAGGAATTCCCAGTAAGCGCGAGTCATAAGCTCGCGTTGATTACGTCCCTGCCCTTTGTACACACCGCCCGTCGCTACTACCGATTGAATGATTTAGTGAGGTCTTCGGACCGGTACTCGGTGACGTTTCGACGTTCGTCGATGTTGCTGGGAAGATGACCAAACTTGATCATTTAGAGGAAGTAAAAGTCGTAACAAGGTTTCCGTAGGTGAACCTGCGGAAGGATCATTAACGTATTTTTGTGTCGCACAATATATGTGTGTACGCGAAACAGATACACTGACGATCTGACGTTCGGCTTCTCGCATCTGAAAAACTCGTATATTTATATACGTAGAACTGATGCGTCGAAGCGTATTACTCACACTGTATTTTTGTACACACAACAACACACTGTGTGTGTACTCTATATACGAACCGGACGTTCGCATCTCTCTCGTTTTGACCGACCGATCGACGATATCATACCAGATATGATATATCCGATCTCGGTTGACTCGTGTGGCTGATCCGTCGTCTGTTTGAAAGAAACATAAAAAGACACTGAAGTTTTGGGAGTATATATCCCATTCTTCCAGAGAGGGATGCTCGCATCGCGCCGCCTTACTACGGATGCATTCTGTATGGGCGCGCGCGCGGTCCGTCATCCGTTATAACAAACATATTTATTTTAAATAAAATATACTACCGATTGTAACCACCAGAGAGATAATATTACATATATATATTATATATACATATACAAATAATAAATATTGGCACAAACAAACAAACAAACAAACAAACAAAAAACGAGCACGGACGATGTACGTACGCGTACACACGTGCTGCGTCTCATGGGACCGCTCGTAGGAAGGCCGAGCGGTCCTCAGTCACCCGCCATCTGAAATGTTTGTTGATGCGGTGTGGCACTGGGTGTTCGCATCTCGAGATTCGAGAAAATACAACAAACACGATAATAATGTGCGTTGTATGTGTATCTTATCGACGAGAGATCCGTCACCTTGCTTTTACATATAAATATATATATATATTAATATAATACATTGTGCGATATGTACGAAGACATATGTCGAGAAAACACACGTTGGGTGTTCGCATCTCGAATTGCCGAGATCCGTCATCTGTTTTTGTTCCGGGCACCCTGGTTTTGTTACGGTTGTTTTATAACGCTTCACTGTGTAAATTCAACTGTAAAATGGGTTTTGAATGTATTTCGCCCGGCCACACTTTATTTCTCGAAAATGTCGACAATTTTTCTGTTTACGACGATAAAACACAATAGTATCCGCCTGTTGGAGAAAAAGTATATGCGCAGTTAGTATTTGGGGGATGTGTCGGAGTCGTGGTCCGGTATCAGTGGTACCGTTCGCCCGGACACAAGCGGTGAGTGTTGTACACAAACACGCGCGCACACTTGGTCATCGCCGGTGTAATAACCAACCGCGCCGAGAGCGCGGGGCGGTCCTGTGCCAGTGGTGTACTCACGAACGCACGCTTGTTCGGCGATTCGAGACGACGATTCCAAGGAATACACGACTCTGGCCGCTAGTCACACACCACCACTAGTAGTAGTAGTAGGTGTATGGCCCGGCGCCTCCTCGAAAACTGTCCGTTGCGAAAATTTTGTCGACAGTGGGTGAACGTGCACGCACACATTTCACACACATTATTAATAATGTCAGTCACCAAGTGTTGTAGAATACAAGATCGGAGGTTCGCCTCTGACTCGTTTCTCAAAACGCTCTAGTACACTACCCTGAACGGTGAATCACTTGGCTCGTGGGTCGATGAAGAACGCAGCTAATTGCGCGTCTTATTGTGAACTGCAGGATACATGAACATCGACATTTCGAACGCACATTGCGGTCCTTGGATACTGTTCCTGGACCATTCCTGGCTGAGGGTCGTTTCTATTTCCAAGACTGTCCGGTTCTCTAACGCACTGTCCGTGGCACTTTCGCGCTGAAAAACGCTCGTGGTGTGTGTGATGTGCGTTTGTGGGGAACGTCGGGACCAAATTGGAGGTTCGCTGTTTTTCGTCTCGACGAAAGATCCGTCCTCTTAAATCAAAAACTGTCGTTTGACTAAACGAACGAACGAACGAACCGTGTTTTCGCTTGCGTTAACACACGCTAGAGAGAGGTGAGGTCGTCCTTACCGGCGTACAGACGAGATGATCGTCGTCGTCGTCGACGTCTCGAGACACTCGAGATGAGGCGATGTGACG
>CAXAKX010001337.1:0-15000 GCA_963969525.1 Ontholestes murinus | reverse complement strand
TTTTAACAAAAATAATGTGGGTGTTCTTAAAATTATTACGAACGAAAAATGTTAATAAATTAATAAAATATTTATTTCATCCATCATCATACCAGTTTTATTCAGCCACAGCAGTTAAACATAAAATAACAATAATATAAATAATAAATAAAAATATTAATTGATGATATGATGATATATAATAATAATGCTGCTGGTAAAAATTACAATGGATAAACGATATTTTTTTTTTAAATGATCGATGGGCGTTATTCTGTACACGAATGGACATCAGATCTGCGGCCGTTATTCGGTACACGAATAGGCATCACATCTGCGGCCGTTATTCGGTACACGAATAGGGATCACATTTGCGGCCGCTATTCGGTACGTAAAGTGATATAATTAATTACCGTTTTTCTGTACCCATATCCGTAACGAATGTATGTTAAATAAGGCGTGAGTGGTGGTTAAATTTCGCAATTTTCACACTTACCACCAATGTTTCCTTTCGTTTCGAACGAGCGAATGGACGAATTTTATATTATCGTATAGTAAAAGAACTTTCGACAGTCATCCGGTACCGGTGTGCGATTGACCTATATGTGGCGGCCGGTGGGTCGATGTGCACGATGCTAAAAGCGAAATTTCGATCGACACGAAATAATTTCGAAATTTTTACCACGGTTCGCATTTATTTCCGCTCGTCGATGTGTCCTTTCGTATCGCGTAAGCGAATTAACGAATATTATATTTTAATATTATAAAAATAATTTCGACAAGAAATAATTTCGAAACTTTTACCACGGTTCGCAATTTATTTCCGCTCGTCGATCTTTTTTCCTTACGTTTCGTGCGAGCGAACGAACGAACGAACGAATATTATATTATCGAATGATAAAAGAAATTTCGACAGTCATTCTGTACCGGTGTGGCGGTCGGTCGGTGTGCACGGTGCGAAAAGCGAAATTTCGATCGACACGAAATAATTACGAAATTTTTACCACGGTTCGCATTTATTTCCGCTCGTCGATGTGTCCTTTCGTATCGCGTAAGCGAATTAACGAATATTATATTTTAATATAATAAAAATAATTTCTGCCGTTATTCGGTACCTATGTACGAAAAACCTATATGTGGCGGTCGGTCGGTCGGTGTGCACGGAGCTAAAACCGAAATTTCGACAAGAAATAATTTCGAAATAATTTCGAAACTTTTACCACGGTTCGCAATTTATTTCCGCTCGTCGATCTTTTTTCCTTACGTTTCGTGCGAGCGAACGAACGAACGAACGAATATTATATTATCGAATGATAAAAGAAATTTCGACAGTCATTCTGTACCGGTGTGGCGGTCGGTCGGTGTGCACGGTGCGAAAAGCGAAATTTCGATCGACACGAAATAATTACGAAATTTTTACCACGGTTCGCATTTATTTCCGCTCGTCGATGTGTCCTTTCGTATCGCGTAAGCGAATTAACGCATATTATATTTTAATATTATAAAAATAATTTCGACAAGAAATAATTTCGAAACTTTTACCACGGTTCGCAATTAATTTCCGCTCGTCGATCTTTTTTCCTTACGTTTCCTGCGAGCGAGCGAACGAACGAATATTATATTATCGAATGATAAAAGAAATTTCGACAGTCATTCTGTACCGGTGTGGCGGTCGGTCGGTGTGCACGGTGCGAAAAGCGAAATTTCGATCGACACGAAATAATTACGAAATTTTTACCACGGTTCACATTTATTTCCGCTCGTCGATGTGTCCTTTCGTATCGCGTAAGCGAATTAACGAAAATTTTATTTTAATAAAATAAAAATAATTTCTGCCGTTATTCTGTACATGTGTACGAAAAATATATATGTGAGGCGGTCGGTCGGTGTGCACGATGCCAAAAGCGTTATTCGGTACGGGCGTGCGAAATAATTGTACGCGGCGGTCGGTCGGTGTGCACGATGCTAAAAGCGTTACTCGGTACCTGTGTGCGAAAAACCTAAAGTCGAACGTTTTGACTTCGGTCCGCTTTATTTCCACTCGCCGATCTGTCCTTTCGCATCGCGTAAGCGAATTAACGAAAATTTTATTTTAATAAAATAAAAATAATTTCTGCCGTTATTCCGTACCTATGTACGAAAAATATATATGTGAGGCGGTCGGTCGGTGTGCACGATGCCAAAAGCGTTATTCGGTACGGGCGTGCGAAATAATTGTACGCGGCGGTCGGTCGGTGTGCACGATGCTAAAAGCGTTATTCGGTACCTGTGTGCGAAAAACCTAAAGTCGAACGTTTTCACTTCGGTCCGCTTTATTTCCACTCGCCGATCTGTCCTTTCGCATCGCGTAAGCGAATTAACGAAAATTTTATTTTAATAAAATAAAAATAATTTCTGCCGTTATTCCGTACCTATGTACGAAAAATATATATGTGAGGCGGTCGGTCGGTGTGCACGATGCCAAGAGCGTTATTCGGTACGGGCGTGCGAAATAATTGTACGCGGCGGTCGGTCGGTGTGCACGATGCTAAAAGCGTTATTCGGTACCTGTGTGCGAAAAACCTAAAGTCGAACGTTTTGACTTCGGTCCGCTTTATTTCCACTCGCCGATCTGTCCTTTCGCATCGCGTAAGCGAATTAACGAAAATTTTATTTTAATAAAATAAAAATAATTTCTGCCGTTATTCCGTACCTATGTACGAAAAATATATATGTGAGGCGGTCGGTCGGTGTGCACGATGCCAAAAGCGTTATTCGGTACGGGCGTGCGAAATAATTGTACGCGGCGGTCGGTCGGTGTGCACGATGCTAAAGGCGTTATTCGGTACCTGTGTGCGAAAAACCTAAAGTCGAACGTTTTCACTTCGGTCCGCTTTATTTCCACTCGCCGATCTGTCCTTTCGAATCGCGTAAGCGAATTAACGAAAATTTTATTTTAATAAAATAAAAATAATTTCTGCCGTTATTCCGTACCTATGTACGAAAAATATATATGTGAGGCGGTCGGTCGGTGTGCACGATGCCAAAAGCGTTATTCGGTACGGGCGTGCGAAATAATTGTACGCGGCGGTCGGTCGGTGTGCACGATGCTAAAAGCGTTATTCGGTACCTGTGTGCGAAAAACCTAAAGTCGAACGTTTTCACTTCGGTCCGCTTTATTTCCACTCGCCGATCTGTCCTTTCGCATCGCGTAAGCGAATTAACGAAAATTTTATTTTATTAAAATAAAAATAATTTCTGCCGTTATTCGGTACCTGTGTACGAAAAACATATATATGAGGCGGTCGGTCGGTGCGAATAAGCGAATTGACGAAAATTTTATTTTAATATAATAAAAATAATTTCTGCCGTTATTCGGTACCTGTGTACGAAAAACATATATATGAGGCGGTCGGTCGGTGCGAATAAGCGAATTGACGAAAATTTTATTTTAATAAAATAAAAATAATTTCTGCCGTTATTCCGTACCTATGTACGAAAAATATATATGTGAGGCGGTCGGTCGGTGTGCACGATGCCAAAAGCGTTATTCGGTACGGGCGTGCGAA
The DNA here is from genome assembly GCA_963969525.1 of Ontholestes murinus. NCBI lineage: Eukaryota > Metazoa > Arthropoda > Insecta > Coleoptera > Staphylinidae > Ontholestes > Ontholestes murinus. The sequence continues at coordinate 11,473 of CAXAKX010001337.1, read as the reverse complement.
ATAATTGTACGCGGCGGTCGGTCGGTGTGCACGATGCTAAAAGCGTTATTCGGTACCTGTGTGCGAAAAACCTAAAGTCGAACGTTTTCACTTCGGTCCGCTTTATTTCCACTCGCCGATCTGTCCTTTCGCATCGTGTAAGCGAATTAACGAAAATTTTATTTTATGAAAATAAAAATAATTTCTGCCGTTATTCGGTACCTGTGTACGAAAAACATATATATGAGGCGGTCGGTCGGTGCGAATAAGCGAATTGACGAAAATTTTATTTTATTAAAATAAAAATAATTTCTGCCGTTATTCGGTACCTATGTACGAAAAATATATATGTGAGGCGGTCGGTCGGTGTGCACGATGCCAAAAGCGTTATTCGGTACGGGCGTGCGAAATAATTGTACGCGGCGGTCGGTCGGTGTGCACGATGCTAAAAGCGTTATTCGGTACCTGTGTGCGAAAAACCTAAAGTCGAACGTTTTCACTTCGGTCCGCTTTATTTCCACTCGCCGATCTGTCCTTTCGCATCGTGTAAGCGAATTAACGAAAATTTTATTTTATTAAAATAAAAATAATTTCTGCCGTTATTCGGTACCTGTGTACGAAAAACATATATATGAGGCGGTCGGTCGGTGCGAATAAGCGAATTGACGAAAATTTTATTTTATTAAAATAAAAATAATTTCTGCCGTTATTCGGTACCTGTGTACGAAAAACATATATATGAGGCGGTCGGTCGGTGCGAATAAGCGAATTGACGAAAATTTTATTTTATTAAAATAAAAATAATTTCTGCCGTTATTCGGTACCTGTGTACGAAAAACATATATATTAGGCGGTCGGTCGGTGCGAATAAGCGAATTGACGAAAATTTTATTTTAATATAATAAAAATAATTTCTGCCGTTATTCGGTACCTGTGTACGAAAAACATATATATGAGGCGGTCGGTCGGTGTGCACGATGCTAAAAGCGTTATTCGGTACGGGCGGGCGAAAAACTTATATGCGGCGGTCGGTCGGTGTGCACGATGCCGAGAGCGTTATTCGGTACCTGTGTGCGAGAGACATATATATATGGTGGTGCACGGTGCGATGAGCGAATTTTCATTTTACGCAAATAAAGTCGAGTATTACGCTTCGTTTCGTCTTGTTTCACACACAAATGATATTTTCGGGCAGTGCTAAGTGGAAAAATAAAAATAAAATTTCTCGCCGTTATTCTGTACAAATATGCATCAAACAGCTGTATGGGCGGTGCAGGTCGAAAGCGTTATTCGGTACCGGTGTACGAAAAACCTAATGTCGAACGTTTTAACTTCGGTCCGCTTTATTTCCACTCGCCGATGTGTCCTTTCGTATCGAGTAAGCGAATTAACGAAAATTTTATTTTAATAAAATAAAAATAATTTCTGCCGTTATTCGATACCTATGTACGAGAAACATATATATGAGGCGGTCGGTCGGTCGGTCGGTCGGCGCGCACGATGCTAAAAGCGTTATTCGGTACGGGCGTGCGAAAAAGTTAAATGCGGCGGTCGGTCGGTGCGCACGATGCCGAAAGCGTTATTCGGTACCTGTGTGCGAGAGACATATATATGGTGGTGCACGGTGCGATGAGCGAATTTTCGATTTACGCAAATAAAGTCGAGTATTACGCTTCGTTTCGTCTTGTTTCACACACAAATGATATTTTCGGGCAGCGCTAGGTGGAAAAATAAAAATTTAATTTCTCGCCGTTATTCTGTACAAATATGCATCAAACAGCTATATGGGTGGTGCAGGTCGTTCGGGTGAAAAGTGGAAGATTGAAAAAGAACGACCAGGCGAGCAGTATATGTATATATATCGCAAAGAAACGCCGAAATAAATATCCTTTTGGCTTTAATAAACCGTCGCATGGGTAAAATAAAATTTTTAACAAATTTTTGCCCTATGCGACGGACAGAGAGACGAACGACGAACAACGGCGGGCGACGACACACGGCAACGGGCGACGACACAACAACCAGTGTAGTGTAATGCCATTATATACGTTACGTGTAATAAGTCGGCCGGCGTGTTTTTAGTTTTTATCTCTTGTGGGGGAACGCGAGGTCTCAGTGTGTTCACCAAGCTGCTACTTCTCTAGTATTATATATAATATATAATAAGAAGATGTGTGTGGTTTTGCGTGTTCGGTGTGCCTCATATAATCGTTCCCCATCATATTAAAACACATAAAATATCATCATCGTCTGTTGAAAATGAAATCACGGCCTCACGTGTCTGGACAGTTCGATGTATTTAATATAAAACGACGACGAACCGGAGAGACGAACGACGAACAACGGCGGGCGACGACACACGGCAACGGGCGACGACACAACAACCAGTGTAGTGTAATGCCATTATATACGTTACGTGTAATAAGTCGGCCGGCGTGTTTTTAGTTTTTATCTCTTGTGGGGGAACGCGAGGTCTCAGTGTGTTCACCAAGCTGCTACTTCTCTAGTATTATATATAATATATAATAAGAAGATGTGTGTGGTTTTGCGTGTTCGGTGTGCCTCATATAATCGTTCCCCATCATATTAATACACATAAAATATCATCATCGTCTGTTGAAAATAAAATCACGGCCTCACGTGTCTGGACAGTTCGATGTATTTAATAAAACGACGACGAACCGGAGAGACGAACGACGAACAACGGCGGGCGACGACACACGGCAACGGGCGACACAACAACACCAGTGTAGTAGTGTAATGCCATTATATACGTTACGTGTAATAAGTCGGCCGGCGTGTTTTTAGTTTTTATCTCTTGTGGGGGAACGCGAGGTCTCAGTGTGTTCACCAAGCTGCTACTTCTCTAGTATTATATATAATATATAATAAGAAGATGTGTGTGGTTTTGCGTGTTCGGTGTGCCTCATATAATCGTTCCCCATCATATTAATACACATAAAATATCATCATCGTCTGTTGAAAATAAAATCACGGCCTCACGTGTCTGGACAGTTCGATGTATTTAATAAAACGACGACGAAACCGGAGAGACGAACGAGGAACAACGGCGGGCGACGACACACGGCAACGGGCGACACAACAACACCAGTGTAGTAGTGTAATGCCATTATATACGTTACGTGTAATAAGTCGGCCGGCGTGTTTTTAGTTTTATCTCTTGTTTGGGGGAACGCCGAGGTCTCAGTGTTGCACCAATCTGCTACTCTATTATAATATATAATAAGATGTGTGTGGTTTGTGTGTCGGTTGTGCCTCATACAAAAATCGTTCCCCGTATTTTACTACATATATAAATATATATCATCATCGTGTTATTATCGTCTGTTGAAAATAAAATCACGGCCTCGCCGTGTCTGGACAGTTCGATGTTTTAATAAAACGAGACGCGAGAAATCAGTTGCCGCCCGAGGAAATTTTTTTCTTGTCTCTCACCCACCATATATATATACCGTCTGTTGAATATAAAATCACGGCCTCGCCGTGTCCGGACAGTTCGGTGTTGAAAACTCTAACAGGTAGTTTGAACCTGTCCGAATAGCACGTTCGCGGGACCCATTTCGTATATTCGTTTATGCGTATGGCCCTTATGCGAGCAACATGTAGACTGAACATGTAATATTTTTAAAGTAGCGGTGCGTAAAAACTCCGTGAAAATTCAAATGCAATAACTCACCGAATTCCGAGCGAGAATGAAAACTTATGTTGATTGAAATATATATATCATCATAAAGTCAGACGTTCGGGGGACCCGAGCGCGTGGTCCCCTTGGCCGAGACGATGATTTTCAATCTAACGAACAATGATGTTTTTTGTAGTGTGTGTAAGCCTTGGCGAGATGTGAAATTTATAAAATTTCTCTTCTCTCTCATGCCATATATATGATATATTGATGCATTTCGGAGTTGTGTGGACCGAGAGTCTCTCCACTCCTATTCTTGGTGTTCACACCGCCGGCCGGCCGCCGTGTGCTCGTGTACATGTGCCGTCGTGTGCTGACGTGTGTGTCTCCGGGCGCATTATCAAACAAAAAAATTCGTGGGTCTGCATAAATGTGTGAACGTCTAGTCGCAATATCGCCGTAGCACAACCGCCGCCCCGCGTTTCGTGTCTTTTACACAAGTTGCATCACGTCCACCGTCTTGACCCCGCCACAGGGGCGGGATAGGTGTTTTACTGGCGTGCTCTGTATACCAATGGAGTGACACGTTAACGTCGGGGGTCCGTGCACGCGTAAACCGGGATATGTGCGATGTTCCGTTCAGCAGAGAGCAGAATTACGAATTCTTGGTGTTCACACCGCCGGCCGGCCGCCGTGTGCTCGTGTACATGTGCCGTCGTGTGCTCACGTGTGTGTCTCCGGGCGCATTATCAAACAAAAAAAGTCGTGGGTCTGCATAAATGTGTGAACGTCTAGTCGTAATATCGCCGTAGCACAACCGCCGCCCCGCGTTTCGTGTCTTTTACACAAGTTGCATCACGTCCACCGTCTTGACCCCGCCACAGGGGCGGGATAGGTGTTTTACTGGCGTGCTCTGTATACCAATGGAGTGACACGTTAACGTCGGGGGTCCGTGCACGCGTAAACCGGGATATGTGCGATGTTCCGTTCAGCAGAGCAGAATTTCGAACCACCTCTTTATTATAAATAAATGAGCTCGTCGTTACACCGGGCGCGCGCGCGCGTAAGCGCCGCCGCTCGAGTGTGCGCGACTAAACACAGCTCCCTGGTTGATCCTGCCAGTAGTCATATGCTTGTCTCAAAGATTAAGCCATGCATGTCTCAGTACAAGCCAAATTAAGGTGAAACCGCGAAAGGCTCATTAAATCAGTTATGGTTCCTTAGATCGTACCACTTATCCTTGGATAACTGTGGTAATTCTAGAGCTAATACATGCAAACAGAGTTCCGACCGGAGACGGAAGGAGCGCTTTTATTAGATCAAAACCAATCGGTGTCGGACGCGAGTCCGTTCATCGTACAACTTGGTGAATCTGAATAACTTATTGCTGATCGCACGGTCTCGCACCGGCGACGCATCTTTCAAATGTCTGCCTTATCAACTGTCGATGGTAGGTTCTGCGCCTACCATGGTTGTAACGGGTAACGGGGAATCAGGGTTCGATTCCGGAGAGGGAGCCTGAGAAACGGCTACCACATCCAAGGAAGGCAGCAGGCGCGCAAATTACCCACTCCCGGCACGGGGAGGTAGTGACGAAAAATAACGATACGGGACTCATCCGAGGCCCCGTAATCGGAATGAGAACACTCTAAACCTTTTAACGAGGATCAATTGGAGGGCCAGTCTGGTGCCAGCAGCCGCGGTAATTCCAGCTCCAATAGCGTATATTAAAGTTGTTGCGGTTAAAAAGCTCGTAGTCGAATCTGTGTCCCGCGCCGCCGGTTCATCGCTCGCGGTGTCCAACTGGCGTGCCCGCGGGACGTCCTGCCGGTGAGCTTAGCCCGCGAGGGCGGCTCAACTTGAAATCCCATCGCGGTGCTCTTCACTGAGTGTCGAGGTGGGCCGGCACGTTTACTTTGAACAAATTAGAGTGCTTAAAGCAGGCTAAAACTTCGCCTGAATACTTAGTGCATGGAATAATAGAATAGGACCTCGGTTCTATTTTGTTGGTTTTCGGAACCCCGAGGTAATGATTAATAGGAACGGATGGGGGCATTCGTATTGCGACGTTAGAGGTGAAATTCTTGGATCGTCGCAAGACGGACTAAAGCGAAAGCATTTGCCAAAAACGTTTTCATTGATCAAGAACGAAAGTTAGAGGTTCGAAGGCGATCAGATACCGCCCTAGTTCTAACCATAAACGATGCCAGCCAGCGATCCGCCGACGTTCCTCCGATGACTCGGCGGGCAGCTTCCGGGAAACCAAAGCTTTTGGGTTCCGGGGGAAGTATGGTTGCAAAGCTGAAACTTAAAGGAATTGACGGAAGGGCACCACCAGGAGTGGAGCCTGCGGCTTAATTTGACTCAACACGGGAAACCTCACCAGGCCCAGACACCGGAAGGATTGACAGATTGAGAGCTCTTTCTTGATTCGGTGGGTGGTGGTGCATGGCCGTTCTTAGTTGGTGGAGTGATCTGTCAGGTTAATTCCGATAACGAACGAGACTCTAGCCTGCTAACTAGGCGTACTTTCGACATCTCAAAGGTCGGCGTCGGTATCGTCACGGTCGTGCAAACGGTCGTGCGTGCCGCTCGTTTGATTTTTACTGTCGGCGTACAATCAATTCTTCTTAGAGGGACAAGTGGCTTTTAGCCGCACGAGAATGAGCAATAACAGGTCTGTGATGCCCTTAGATGTTCTGGGCCGCACGCGCGCTACACTGAAGGAGACAGCGTGTCCTCCCTGGCCGAAAGGTCCGGGTAACCCGCTGAACCTCCTTCGTGCTAGGGATTGGGGCTTGCAATTGTTCCCCATGAACGAGGAATTCCCAGTAAGCGCGAGTCATAAGCTCGCGTTGATTACGTCCCTGCCCTTTGTACACACCGCCCGTCGCTACTACCGATTGAATGATTTAGTGAGGTCTTCGGACCGGTACTCGGTGACGTTTCGACGTTCGTCGATGGTAACTTAAGACATCAGGACGGTGGCCATGGAAGTCGGAATCCGCCAAGGAGTGTGTAACAACTCACCTGACGAAGTTACTAGCCCTGAAAATGGATGGCGCTAAAGCGTTATGCTTATACTCGACCGTCAGCGGCATGTGCGGTGTACGGCCACTACTCGTAGTGGCCGGCCATGAAGCCCTGACGAGTAGGAGGGTCGCGGCGGTGTGCGCAGAAGGATTGGGCGTGGGCCCGTCTGGAGCCGCCGTCGGTGCAGATCTTGGTGGTAGTAGCAAATACTCCAGCGAGGCCCTGGAGGACTGACGTGGAGAAGGGTTTCGTGTGAACAGCCGTTGCACACGAGTCAGTCGATCCTAAGCCCTAGGCGAAAGCCGATGTTGATGTTGGTGTATCTCAATGGCGATGACATTTTATAAACATATATTTGTTACATTGTTGATAAAAATCACACCCAACGGGCGAAAGGGAATCCGGTTCCTATTCCGGAACCCGGCAGCGGAACCGTTAATAAGTCGTGCCCTCGCAAGAGAGTTCGTCGGGGCAACCCAAAAAGACCTGGAGACGCCGTCGGGAGATCCGGAAAGAGTTTTCTTTTCTGTATGAGCGTTCGAGTTCCATGGAATCCTCTAGCAGGGAGATATGGTTTGGAACGCGAAGAGCACCGCAGTTGCGGCGGTGTCCGGATCTTCCCCTCGGACCTTGAAAATCCAGGAGAGGGCCACGTCGAGTATCCTGCCGGTTCGTACCCATATCCGCAGCAGGTCTCCAAGGTGAACAGCCTCTAGTCGATAGAATAATGTAGGTAAGGGAAGTCGGCAAATTGGATCCGTAACTTCGGGATAAGGATTGGCTCTGAGGACCGGGGCGTGTCGGGCTTGGTCGGGAAGCGGGTCCTGGCTGACGTGCCGGGCTGGGCGAGGGGACCGCGTGCGTTTAGCGCGCGCCGATTCGAGCTCGGTCCCGTGCCTTGGCCTCCCGCGGAACTTCCTTGCTGCCGAGGGCCCGCGCGTGCGCACTCGGTGGCTCTGCTGCTGGCGTGCGTGTGCCGTCCTCTTCGGCCGCCATTCAACGGTCAGCTCAGAACTGGCACGGACTTGGGGAATCCGACTGTCTAATTAAAACAAAGCATTGCGATGGCCCAAGCGGGTGTTGACGCAATGTGATTTCTGCCCAGTGCTCTGAATGTCAACGTGAAGAAATTTAAGCAAGCGCGGGTAAACGGCGGGAGTAACTATGACTCTCTTAAGGAGCATAGCTGCTCGCCTACGCCGCCGGGCCGGATCGGTCCGGACAACCCGGTGGCTAGTGCGTAAGGGACGTTGAAGCGCAACACACAGCCTATCACGTCCAAGACAACTTCACCTTCACGAGGTACCCGCTGCGTTGAAGCAAACGAAGCTCTGTCGAGCGGAAGGCACAACTTCGAACACACACCGAGCGGGCAGGACCCACGATCCCCTCCGCCAAACACCGAACCCTAAGTCATGCAATGAACTTCTAGAGGGCGATGAGGGGATGCCAACTAACTCTAGATACCATCGGGCAAGGGCCAAACCCAACAATGCTCCCAATGTGCATCCGCTGAAACGGAGGCGTAGGGTGAGCTGGGTAGGGGGAGGTAACCACTAGACCGAACTAGGGGAAACCAACACCGCCCGCCTCACCTGAAGCCCGCCGGCGCAACGAAGTGAAGAGGGCACTCGTGGCCGGCACCCCTGGAGCCGCCGACTCTGGGGGGAAACCCAAAGGCAAATCTTTTTCTCTTCTATCTCTTCCCCTCTGAATTGGCAGGGTGAAAGGAGAAGCTGTGGGACGGGGTAATGGCCCGGCGTACGCTGGGACCAAGGCACCGCCCGGCAAGCCTATCTGGAAACCTGTGCTGAGGGAAGGGTCTGCGAACGGAACGAGGAAGCTGGCAACAACCAGTAACCCGGATCCGTGTCGCGAGCCCTAACCAAAGCTAGCTAGTTCCTGGTGTGATGAGGGCGCACCCGAATTAGCAAACCTCTGAGGGAAGACCCGCCAAAGAGGAGATCGGACCAACGGGCGCCTCAGGTGGACAGGCGAAGTTCACCACTGTATGAATGGACAGTCAAATAAACAAAGCCTCGGATCCGACCGCAACCGACCTCCTTGCGGTCGGTAACGGTGTGGAGGTCACAAGTATGAATGAAAATGGCGAACGAAATAATGACATGATACCGGAAACTGACACTAGCAATCAAACCGTACTATACCTGGAGTTACCCTTCACCGACAGATCCTGCAGCATATGTCTCAAAGCTGCGAAGGGTAACTATTTAGCACTTAGCTTGACAGATGAGTTGCGACACATGAGGGAGTTGCATCCACAGATTGTGGTGAACTTCCAGTGTTTCATGTGCCGCAAGACATATGCCAAGAAACACTCAGCGCTCTGCCATACACCGAAGTGCCCAGCAGCCCCTGGCCCCGTACTAAACCAACTGGCCAACGACGAACCTGACGAGGGGCGGGTAGAGCGCTGCAAAAAATGCGCGCGGGCATTCAAAACAAAAAGGGGACTATCAACCCACCAGCGTTCATGCGATCCTGAAAGACGGAACATAGAGAGGGCAGCAACGACATCGTTTAAAGCCAAAACCATGAAAGATGGGAAGGTTTTTAGCATTGATACCGTCAGGACCATGATCGCACTGGAGTCAGAATTTGCTGGGGACTCCAGAATAGCCGCGAGGATGGCAACCGTACTAGGGGGGTCGCTGACTGCAAAGCAGATCAGGGATAAGCGACGAGAGAAATCCTACCGGGATTTACTCGCTAAGGAAATGAACGCCGAAGAGGAACACGCAGGTGCGCAGGCCGAACCCGATATCCCTAGGGTCGACCTAGAAGCGGTTCCAAAGATCGTGGTAGATGAAGCATGGACTCAGACTCCAGAAGAACGAGACTGGAGAATAAGAGTCCTAAAGTCTGCCCTCTCAGAAACAGAGAACGCCACTAAAAGAACAACCACGATCTTAAGAGAAGCCTTGGAGTTGGAAATCTCTGAAGGAGCGATGAGCCTTTATACCGACCATCTGCTAGACCAACTCACGTCCAACATGACACCTAAGGACGTCAAGGCTAAGGGGAGTTCAGCCAAGAGAAGAGTGTGGGGTAGAAACGCCCACAGAAGGTACGAGTATGCGCGCGCCCAGACTCTGTACCGTGACGAGCCGGCCTCACTGGCGAGTCACTGTCGAAAAGGAACTAACTGGCTGGACAACCCATCTGCCCAGCTCGACGAAACCAGCATCCGAAATCTCTACGGAGAATTATGGGGACACGGTGAAGGCAGGTTCCCAGCCACACAAAACGAAGTGGAGCGGAAAAGACTAGACGAGGTACTAACACCTATAACCTCAAACGAAATTATAGCAAGAATCCGCTCCACAAAGAACAAAACGGCTGCTGGTCTAGACGGGCTCACAAAAAAGAGTACAATGGGCAGAGAGAACGTAGACAACATGCTGCTGTTCTTCAACTTGATCCTTGCAACTGGTCACATGCCTAGAGGCTGGCTGGAGCACCGTACCACCCTACTCTTGAAGGATGGTAAGGACCCAGCCAAAGCGGAGAATTATAGGCCCATTACGGTGGGATCTATTCTTAGCCGCTACTTCTGGGGTATTGTTGACCAGAAGCTGAGATCAAGTATTTCGCTGCACCCAAGGCAGAAGGGGTTCGTCAATGAGATGGGCTGTTTTAATAACATCCAGATCCTTGACGAAACCATTCGCTTTGCGAAAACTAACAGCGGCATGGTCGGAGTGCTGGTAGATGTAAGTAAGGCGTTCGACACAGTACCACACAGTGCGTTAGAGCCAGCACTACGACGGAAGGGTCTCCCGAACCATGTAGCGAGGATGGTAAGGGATTCGTACAGGGGTGTGAAAACCAAGGTCCGTCAGGGGAGGACGGAGGTGGGAATGGAGATCAGGCGCGGGGTCAAGCAGGGCGACCCGCTCTCGCCCCTTATCTTCAACCTCACCATCGAACCTCTCCTGGAGGAGCTTGAGGCGGATGAGGGAGGTTTAGTGGTAGGAGGGGGACGTCTCGGATGCCTTGCATTCGCAGACGATCTGTTAATAGTAGGAAGAGATGCAGCGGGGGCGCAACAGATGCTGGGACGAGTGGAGCGGTATCTTGGAGAGCTGGGCATGAAGGTGGCCCCATCTAAATGTACAGCTTTCCAGATACGAGTCTCTCATAAGTCTTGGTATCTGGCTGATCCGCTGCTGCAGCTAGGAGGGACGCCAATTCCGGTGGTACCGGCAGGTGGAGGTTTCCGCTACCTGGGCGTCGTGATTTCCCCCTGGAAAGGAGTCGGCGATGTGGGAGGAGGAGTAGTAGATGGAGTAGAAGGTAGTGGAGTAGTAGAAGAGTTTAGGCAGACTCTGGAGAGAGTGGAGAGTCTGCCACTGAAACCTCATCAAAAAGGGGACCTAGTTCGTCGGTATCTGGTCCCTCACTACAGTTACCGGTTAACGGCACAGATTACCCCTGTGTCTGTTCTCCGGGAGCTGAGTCAGGAACTCAGAACCAGCATACGCCGCATGTACCACCTGTCGCAGTGTACCGCCAACGGACTCATACACTGTGACCAGCGGAACGGCGGGTTAGGTTTCCCCAGATTCGAAACAAATGTTACGGCGGCAATACTATCAGCCGGCCTGAAAATGAGGGACGCACAGGAGATTGATCCAGTAATGTCATCTCTGGCCCTAGCAAACAAACTCGACTTGCGACTCGAAAAAATTGCTAAGGTCATGCGGATCAATCTCCCACTGAATGCTAAAACCATCGCGGCATTCAAACGAGAGTCGAAAAGGGAGGAGGTGGAGATGTGGAAGGCCCTGGGCTCAC
>CAXAKX010001336.1:0-66277 GCA_963969525.1 Ontholestes murinus | reverse complement strand
TTAAAAAAAATTTCTGAACAGCCTCAATCCGGTTTATATTATATTGTGTGTAGGGTGACCACACAACAGATCCATCCTCCAATCTACTACAGACTAACGAACAAAACAAAGTTTTAACACACTTCGTGTTCAAATCTTTACATACATGAGAAATAAAACCCCACATTTTTAAAGCTTCACTACAAATAGTTGTGATGTGTGACTCAAACGATAGCTTTGAATCAAAAGTTACACCTAAGTCCTTGACCTCGTTAACTGTATTTAAACTCCTATCATTTAAATAATAATTATAAACATTTTCATTTTCACCTCTGTAAAAAGTCATGGACATACATTCAGCTGTATTTAAATAAAGTTTATTACAATTACACCAATCATTTAATTTTTCCAAATTAGTTTGTAGGATCTGGCAGTCGTTTCTATCAAAAATGATTTTAAAAATCTTAAGGTCATCTACATACATCAACATTTCACATTGCGAAAAAATATCTTGAATATCGTTAACAAACAAAATAAATAATATTGGGCCGCAGTGGGAACCTTGAGGGACCCCTGAGGTGACATTTATAGGTTTAGACAAAAAGTTTTCCACTCTCACTAACTGAAACCGGTTCATTAGAAAGGACTCCAACCAGCTTACTGTCAGTTTACTAAAGCCCATTTGATACAACTTTAATAATAAGATATCATGACAAACTCTGTCAAATGCCTTAGAGAAGTCAGTATATATGTCATCGATCTGTTTGTTATTCTCCAAGGCATTCGACAGAAACTGCCTGTACTCCAACAGATTAGTTATTGTAGATTTCTTTTGAACAAATCCATGCTGATGAGCAGAAATAATATTTTTACATATCCATCTTAGCTGAATAGAAACTAATTTGTCTAATAATTTTGTAATTGTAGATTGTATGCAGATAGAACGATAGCTACAAATTAAATGTCTATCACCAGATTTGAAAATTGGTGTAATATAACTAGTTTTCCATTTGTTTGGATAAATTCCCGAAGTCAATGATTTATGGAATATTTCATAAATTGGCTTACATAATGAATATATACATATTTTCAAGAAAAAGCTAGGTATCTCATCTGGTCCGGCAGAAACGCTATCCTCTAAAAAGGTCTTGAATAGAGGTATATAACGTATCGTTCACTATGGAAGTATTTCCTAGTTCGAAATTCCCCATCTCGATGCGTAGAGGGTACGTATACTGTTGAAAAATAATCCGCCATTAAATCCACAATCTCTTGGCCATTATTAGCTTCTTCATTCAAGTGCTGCATACAATCAGGAATTGTATTCTTCTCTTTAAAAATTATTAGCGTATTTCCAAAAGAAAGAGGGATCACTGTCAATTGCTACTTCTACTGATGTTATATATTGTTTGTAGAAGGATAGTGATAATACCTTGCACTGTTCACGTAAGGATGAAAATTTATTATAATCGTCCAAATGTCCTCTTCTTTTAAATGCCGCATGTGCTTTCTTCTTCCGTCCAATTAGTTTTCAGATCTTTAGACATCCATCGCGGGAAAGAATAATCTTTTTTCAAGGAAACATATCTCACAGGAACAAATGATTCAATTCCTTTAAATACAATATTATAAAATCGTTTAGTCATTTCGTCAATATCAGTATTTTTAAAAACAGCATCCCAATCGATAGAATGGAAGTAATTATTTAGTCCCACATAATCAGCCAAACGATACAATAATATTTTTTTATAAGTTAGTAACTTAGACACATCCTTTAAGGGCCAAGTGATGGTATATGCAGAATGATGTATACTTTTAGGTAATAGTAAATCATCCGAATTAGAGACATACATATTGTTATTATTTGTGAAGAAGAGATCAAGAAAAACATTTCTCTTATTAGGAATATTGTTCACTTGGTGCATGTTTGCAAATGAATAGCAATTGAATATCGTATTACCATTAATATTTGATGCAGTAAATGAATATTTAATCAATTCCAATTGATTCCACTTCAAATATGGCAAATTATAATCTCCACAGATGAGAAATTCACAATCGAAAAAACGATTGTACAGATCTTCAATTGTTTGGCAATGCAACTTGTAGATATAATCTTAGAATTAATTTTTTTATTAACAGCGATAAGTAAGCCGCCTCACATTTTACTACCATCCATAGTACGATTGGTTCTGTAAAGATTATAGTTATCCAATTAAAGTGAATTATCTTGTAAGTTATCATACAGCCAAGTTTCACATAAAAATATAATGTCATAATTATTTACGGTAATAGACAACATTAATTGATTTAGTTTAGTACGTATTCCACCACAATTCTGAAAGTATATACTTAGTTTTTTGAATAAGTCTTTTCTGTGTTATCAATATTTGTAACTATTTGAGGAATTCCATTGTGGTATTTTAAACTTATGTTAAGTTCACCATTTGATTTACGGGATTGAAATTGGCGCTTAATCGATTTAATATGATCCATTTGTTGTTTGGTGAAATCATTTCGAAAGTGGTTCTTTATATCAGGATCGGATGCGTTACTTTTTAATATAATTTTAGCATCACACTCGGATTTTAAGATAATTTTGATTGGTCTATTATTATTAGATATAGATTTTCTGCACAATCTTACCATTTTAGTTGGTTTAATATCTATGTTGCGGGCTTCTAATATTCTCCTGTTAAATTAAAATGTTGGTATAAAGGTGATTATAAATGTTACTAGCATACTTTAGTTTCAAAGTTTCAACTCTTATTATCTCGACCGCCTGTCTCAGATAACTAGATCGTGAAGACCATGAGTGCATGTGCATAACGGCGCCACCCATAAATATGCCATAACCGGAGCGCATGGGATTAAGTTGCGACGCGCCGCTCTAATTAAGTCGGGATTTAGTTGGACCATTCCGATATTCTTCGGCCGCCCCGAGAACGAGCAGAAGAACGTAGGGCACGTGGGGGAATAACTAAGAAGTAATAAAGTGGAAATCGAATAGAAATGAACCGGGAACAAAGCGTATAACCACTTTACTATGAAATCCTATTCGTATCTCATAGACTGCAATGGAGTTAGCGAATGAGAAATGGATGAAGTCTCCAGTCAATTTATTGGCCACCCATCCAGAATCTAATCAGGGCGAATTGGGTTAGTGATATGAAATTACCGGGGGCCCTTGCGAACACTGAACAACGACGATAAGACACTTCATTGGATCGCTCTTATAAACTGAAATCGCGTTACCGAAATGAATAAGAAAGGAACACACAGAGAAACACAATCGCGTGGGGGGCTTATTGCGTTTTGATGTCCACCCCTCGGTAATGAAAAACTAACTTTGACAGTTAATGCTGTTACCCCGGGACGGCCCCATTTACACACAAAACACAGGACACGGAAGCGAGAAGGGATCGTTTTCTTTGGCGACGACCCCCCTCCCCCCACATCCCACCCCCCGGAAGAAAATTATTTGTAATTTAATGGACTCTAACCCTAACTGAAAATGTAGTCCGCTGCGATTCACTCACTTTTTACACGGAATCCACGATTGCTTTCCGCTTTTTATGTTCTACCAATTATTTTCTATACAGTGCTTCCGTTCTCTTTTCAAAACCTGCTTCCATTGAATTTTCGTTCACGTTTCATTTTTATTTTCATTAAAAATATTACTAAAAAAATATCAACAAATGACATCAGAAAATAAACAAATAATTCTTTATAACAAGTTAAATAAAAATCGACGCCGAAGTTAGCGTTCGATTTCTCGAGTCATGCTGCACTTAGATCACATCCATGGATTTCGACTTGAGTTTAAATTGTAACACTCGACATGTCAGTATGACGATCAGAAGTTTAAACGTGCGCTTGTAATTAAAATTCAGAAAAAATTCAGATATTCAATGGCAATTTAGATTTGTGTTTAACGTTCGTTATAAAATCGATGTTCACTGTTTAATACCAAATTATTAAATCTATTTATTTATTCATTATTATTACAATGGTTGGTGTTATTTTTTAATTTATTTATACCATACGTCTTTGCCATTTTATTTACCTCCCCTAAAGTGTTCTTAAACGCGGTATTGTCTTCTATTTTCTAAAATTTTCAGATTCTTTTTTTTTTATTCTGATGGTCTCAAGATTGCTAATGGCATTCTTTACATAAAAAAGGGTCACTTAATGACATTAATAATTACAGGCCCATCTATTTTTTGCCTATTATATCTAAAATATTTGAGAAAATATTATTTAATCAAATGATCACATTTCTAGATAATAACAATTTACTGGACCTCAATTAATTTGGCTTTCGGATTAATTTGGGTCCTCGTAGAAGAAGTTACACTTTGCTTTGAGACATTAAAATACTGTGCAACATCTTTATTTGACCTCAGCAAGGCATTTGACTGTGTCCCAAATGACGTTCTGCTGCGAAAATTATATTTTTATAATTTTGAACCAGAAAGTTGTCGTCTACTCAATTCATATTTGTAAAATAGCTGTCAAACTGTTGTATTTAAAGAAATGTCATCTGGACCAGCTAGTATATGGGGTCCCTCGAGGCTCAATTCTTAGACCCTTACTCTGTTTGATACATCAATGATCTACCTGCTCACATCGATGATGGAACTATTACAATGAATGCTGATGATTGCCATTAAACACATCGGATACATTTAAAAGTGCTCAGAAGAACATTAGCACTGCAAACAAAAAAGTATCCGACTAGTTCAATGCAAATCGACTTTCTTTAAATACAAATAAAATTATCAACGTTACATTTTCTCTAAAACGAGGCAATGAAGAGGACAGTATCGATAGGTTTCTCGGGATTAAACTTGATTCCAAACTAAACTGGAAGGAACATGTGAACGTGCTTGGTAATAAACTAAGTGAATACATATCTCATCTGTGGTTGGTGAGCTTAATTGATCTTGATTTTATAAATTGGTGTTTCTCGTACTTTAAAAGGATTTATCATCAAAATGTCCTATCAATTATACCGCAACACGACCCTGGGGCACACACTGCAAGAAAGTCTAGACGAGCTTATTCAGTATGGCCAAATAACACCTCAGCTAGCCTGTAAAGTTCTTCTCCAGTTCGACAAATTCATCAACCAAACCCTCGTCACAAGAGTCAAAACTCGACTTACATTTAAAGCCGGAAAGCTCAATACCTACAGGTTCTTCGACAATGTGTGGACATTTATGTTGAACGACGTCGAATTCAGGGAAGTGCAAGAGAACACTAAGATTGATAAGGTGAAGATTGTGGCTTGTGATGGAAAAAATGTGACGGAGGAAGGTGGTTCTAAGAAATACCCATCGGTCTCACCCAAATTCATTAGTCTAAGTTTCTTGTTTAAGTTATAGGTTGTGCATTTGTAATATTGTTTTATCTTATACATAAATAATAATAAAGCCTGGTAATATACCTATTAAGACACTTTGAAACGATACTGCTTGACTGTGCACTGTTATCTGTGTATCATAGAATTTTCCAATCACATGCTAGTTACTGCATTTTGGTATGGGTCACTCCAGTGAGGCTGTTAAAATTTTCAATTCAACGAAGAGCCGTTAGGGTATTAGGAGGAATTGGATATCGTGATGACTGTCCAAACGAATTCATTCAATTGAAAATACTCATGATACCAAGTTTGTTTATCTTGGAGTCCCTATTATACATGGTGGGGTACCACATTCGCGTCGGCTTATATACGGCAAACGGCAAAATATTTTCAAATCTTATTGTTGATAGCTATGTAGGTTCATTAGAAGCACGTTTTAAAAATATTTTGATATATACAGGGTGACTCAAAAGAAAGTTATATAAATTTCATTGGGACACCCTGTATATTCTTTCATATTTTGATAGTGCAGGCTAAATAAAGGCACGTTACTGTTATGTTTCCTGTACCTAACTTCAGCCGTTTTTAGGATATTTGACAATTCTTGAAAATGTAGACCAAAATTTAATATGTAATTTTTAGGGATCAATTTTATTATTTCAAGAGAACGGTTGGTAAATCTAAGTAGGGAACATACATTTAAAAAAAATTTAATCGTTTGCGAAGTCAATAGATAAACTTAAACCGTGCTCTTGTATTGATCAAATGGGAATCGGCGCAAAGAAACAGAATTAAAACAGAGGCAGAATAAATGCGGAAATAATAATGCCAGATAAACGGATAGTTTGGTGGTATTCAATCAATAGAAGCAGGAAACCGACATGTCAAAATACCGGTGGTGAATTGAGTAGCTATCGATGACATATACGTGGAAGAAGGAAGAATGAAGAAGAAGCAAATCGAAAATGCGCAAACCGATGGTGAATTGACTAGCTACCGATGTATGTATGCATTCCGGATAAAAAAAGGAAGTAGAAGAACAGTAATGGCGGATCAAGTAGCTACTGGTGGCGTATTCGTTATCACAAGCAGGAAGATAGAATGAAATGAGAAAAGGGAATAAATGGACAAGCTTTCCTAGAAACCGAAATATAATCCCTAAATTAAAAAAAAAAAACAGATTCTACCATTTTTGATTTTATTTCATCATTTGATGAATCTACTCATTAAATACTGACGCCATATGACTTTTTATCATAGGTAATAAAAAACGCTAGGATAACAAAATAATTTATTAGTCTAAATTAAACTACTGTAAGTGTTGAGTGAAAATACTGCTTAGTAACCAAAAATAGCGATGAAGGGTCTTAAGGTGAGCATCCCAAACCTCTCGGTTTAGGTTGCATTTTCTTCATTCTTTCAAGGATGATTCTAGTCTTGATCTTGCTCGCGGCGCTCAGTATTATGTACCATTCCAATTTTCGCATTTCGTCTTATCGCGCTTCTTTGGTATTGTGACTATAACTCCCATATTCCAGTCCTCTGGTATATTTTGTTTAGTAGAGTGTGTATCATGCCCTTGCATGGTGTTTTCTCTCTCTTTAGCGTTTTGACAGCTTCTGCTACTTCATTTTCTCTTATTTCACCAGTGTCCATGTCTATCTCCTGGTTCACTGTTTGCCTTGCGCCAATTCTTGGCATCGCCTTCTATTGGTAAGTTTCTTTTTACTTACTTCTTTCTTCTATTTTCTGTCGTGTGTCGCGAGCTATTCGCTACACGTTTTGTGGATTTTATTTTTCATTCCTACTGTTTTACATAGAGCCTTCTTATATATGTGCTCCTATTTCTTCCATAGTTGGTTCATGTTTCTTTCTTAATTTGTTAGCAATACTTGAAGAATTACTGACAAAAATGCAAACGACTGACGAATATTCATATATAACTTCTTATGCACAAGCAGTATTTTCTAGATGATTTACATCAATAAGGTATTTGTGGATTAGACATTACTCACTGCGCAAGCAGTAGTTTGTAAATAATTTAAGTCAATATATATTCTTATTCAAATGGGGCTATATTTTGCTTTCTTATTTAGTTAGATGATTTTAAGCTCACTGACGCACTTCAATCGAATTTTGCGAATCGTTGAAGTTTTTAGGAAAACAATCTAGTAAATGTAGTGTATTTCAAAAAAGTATATGTAGGGCCGGTGGGTGACCACAAACCCACCCTCCAATCAGTAAAACATACGCCTGTGATTTACTGAATAAATACTTTATAACGAGAAATATGTCAGTTTGTAACATTATCTAAATTCGACGTTTTTTTTTTGAATTTATTCTTCAGAAATCGGCGTTAATGGCATAGTATTTGAAGGGCGGGATAATGGCCACCCGCCCACCCTACATATACATTCAAATTTAAACCACAACCCCTTGCTTTTTGTTATATAATTACATTAACAAAAAATCTGTTGTGGTTTCTAGGAAAACAATCTAGTAAATGTAGTGTATGTAAAATAAATGTATGTAGGGTGGGTGGGTGGCCACAAACGCACCCTCCAATCAGTAAAACATACGCCTGTGATTTACTGAATAAATCCTTCATAACGAGAAATATTTCACTTACATTACATAAATACGACGATTTTTTGTTAAATTTATTTTTCTGAAATCGCAGCTAATGATGTAGTAATTGGAGGGTGGGATAGTGGCCACCCGTCCACCCTATAGAGACGTTCAAATTTAAACCACAACCCTTGGTTTTTGTTATGTAATTAAATCGACAAAAATTATGTTGAAGTTTTTAGGGAAACAATCCAGCAAATGAAATGTATATGTAGGGTGGGTGGGTGGCCACTAACACACCCTTCATTCAGTAAAACATACGCCTGGGATTTACTGAATAAATACTTTATAATGAGAAATATTTCAGTTTGTGACATTACATAAATACGACGACTTTTTATTAAATTTATTCTTCAGAAATCGCCGCTAATAACGTAGTAATTGGAGATTGGGATAGTGGTCACCCACCCACCCTACATATTCATTCAAATTTAAACCACAACCCTTGGTTTTTATTATGTAATTACATCGACAAAAATTCTGTTGAAGTTTTTAGGGAAACAATCCAGCAAGTGTGGTGTATGTAAAAAATGTATATGTGTGATTTACTGAATAAATACTTCATAACAAGAAATATTTCAGTTTGTTACATTATTTAAAAATCGGTACGAGTGGAAGAAAACAAGTGAACTGTAGTCTTTTCGCGTGTGACTGAAATTTCTGTAAGTTGGAAACTAACGTATACTTACATCATCATACATATATTAAATCATGCAAATAATTGTTCCAGCAAGTAGAAATTGATACTTGATGAATGTTCGTCCATTCTTACCTAGGTAATTATATTTTTTGAATAAAGGGCTAAATTTCGTAAATATTGTCACGAAATAGTTTGTGGTTTGTGGTAAGATGAGTCTTTCTTTTTTCTTAATAGAAGAAAAACCTATTGAAATTAAGAAACCTATAAAATATTTACATTATTTTAATTGATATTTTTCAATTTTCCTTGTATATGCTTTACATTACATTTTTTTTTTACTTCAGCTTTTTCAACACATTTTTTTTTCACGAAAAAGTTGTTTCAAGTATATTGTCCTATCCCATCAATATTCTTTAGCGAAAAATTTTCCTTCTCCTTCAACCAACACATCCTTTCCCTTTCTGCTTGCGCAGAAATCCTGACCTAATCCCAAAATATAAAACCCCTTCATTCACAACATTCAAATTCATTGCATCACATCATCCATAATTATCACCATCAGAGACAGACTGACGAGACATATAAAGACAAATCTGGGCTGAAAGACCGCTGATCGATAGCCATTTAAAAAAATTTCATAGAAATTGCCAAAAATATTGAGAAAATATTTATTGAAACTATATTTAATAGAAAATTACACTGCAAAATTGTTGTTAATTAAAAAATCAATGCAGTATAAAGAATAAAGAAAACAGTTCTACTTTTTTATACCACTAACTTAGTTTGATAATGATTTACACGTTAATCGAAACTAGTCACTGAAAATAAAACTTAAAGTGGTATAAAAAACTAAAAGTGTTTTCTTTATTCTTAATATTGAAATGTACCACCAAGTGAACGCCGTTAAGATCCAAGAATCAATGCAGTATAATCTACGTTAAACAATAGTTGGGTCTTTTTTTGAATAAAATCGTTTCCCTCAAAACTGCGTATTGTATTTTTCTTTTTGTTAATTTCAAAGTCCAGCAGTAATCAGCCATCATTCTAATATCCCATCTTCCTTGGTAACGTCTCTCCATCTCCTGTATGTCTTGATGGAACCTCTCTCACTGTTCCTCGCTGACAGCTTCAAGATTTTCGGGAAAAGAGTCAACGTGGGAATTCAGAAAATGAATTTTGACGCTCATATTGCATCCCAGTTTTTTTTAATAATTTTCGACCATGTAGGCTACAATTTCTTTGCTGTTTGGAGACTTGTTGATTCCAAAGAAACCGTCTATGACTTCTACGAAAAAACTCCATGCTTCAGATTCATCCTAGGTCATTGTATTCTGGAACAATCTCCGATTTTAAGGTTCGAATTTCAGGGCCTACAAAATATAGCTTCAGAAAATGCAGGAAATTTGTCGCACGGGTATTTAAAGCAGTCACATTGTTTATTTAAAGCTTTGACAAACTGCTTCATCAATCCTAACTTTATGCGAAGAGGAGGATCAACTAATGCATCGCGCAGCACAATTTTTGTCCCGGTATAAGTCTTTCTCTGAGTGGTCATTCTTTCTTAACGTAATGTAAATTTCGGGCTCGAATGTCCCACTCGCACAGAAAACATGGATACTTTGTGAATCCAGACTGCTCACCCAAAAGCATGAATATATTATTTTGAGGTCTCCACAGAGTTGCCAACAATATTCGCTATACTTTATTGTATTTAGCAACAGCTCAAGATTCTCAAACGTTTCTTTGAGATGCGTGGAGTGAGCAACAGGCACACGTATTACCATTGTGAAACAAGACACCCTTCAGACTTCTCTTGGAAGAATCAATAAATAACCTCCATGATGTGGAATCGTAATTGTCAGCTCTCAGTTTCATGATTACTTCAGGAATATTATTACAATCCACCAGTGAACCATTTTGAGAGAAATAATCCGCGAACTCTTTTACACGATGCCTATGTCACGAAAATGTAGTTACTGGGTAAAGAGCTACAAATAAAATATTTATTAGTTCTATGAAAATGTTCTGTTATATTTAAAAATCTAATTTGTTCGCCTAAATTACGTTAATGTATGTAATTCTATTTTATTTTAATTAAAAAATAATTACGGAAACATCTCGTTCAATAAAGCGATGGCGTTTAAAAGAAAGAAGAAGGGAAGGAAACACTGGTAAACATATTTATCACATTTCCCTCGTATTAGACACACAAGAACGGGAACAAGGAACAAAAGGAAGGCGCCGGGAGCCGTACATACGGGATAATATATCCTTCCCGGTTAACAATTAATATCAATAAAAGTCGTTTTTAAAGTATTTACAGCCCTTACAGTCGAAACAATCGATACCGAACGGATGTGCCAGAACGGCCCAAAGCATAATCCATTATCATAAATAAAATACGGCCGTTCCGATTTTTCGTGCATCAGAATTTACATATCTTATTGGGGATTCTGCACGCGGGGGAAATAATTGCGTATTTAAATTTGAATATATATCCCGGTAAGATTAGGCCGCCCGCGCCGAGGGTAAGCGAAGGGATTATATTTAACGCCACCCTCACCGGAACGTATATATCAATTAGAGTTGATATCGTACACTTTTTGTGTGTGTGTAGCAGAAGGAAAATCGGTTTCGGATATTCGGGATCATGTGTTTTCTGACGGTGATGGTGATGGTGACATGATGAAAAATTCTCCTGCGATGGGATGAATGCGAATGTCACATTAGATTCAGGACCGGCTTGCTGATTCTACACAGAGCAATCACGTGTCATAAATCCTGTCACAGGTTCTACAGTTAATGATATTGTGGCTGTATTATGAATGCCGGATGCGGGGTGTTTGTGTTTAATAAAATGGCCATGTCAACGTCTATCTTGATGTACGAAACTGAACGTATATACGTATATTACTTTAAAATATATTATTTTACATCATCATCTCATGTCAAAACTTTTAGTTTTAGACAATATTTAAAAAAATTCCTATCAAAATACAGCCACTGACCGGTTTCGATCTATTTTAGATCTTACTACAGAAGCCACAGAGTGAGGGTACAATTGTAGTGAGAAAAAAATTTGAATATGATTGATATAATATGGATTTTCAACTTTAGATTTCGTCAATAAGTTCTAAGAGTTTTCTTTACATTAAGTTATTACAATCTTTAACTATAGTGTTTAAACAAATCAATTCCGATTTTGACCATCATGCATGTATGATTTACTAACGTGAAATATATAGATTTAGTAATCTCTGTTCGAGTTTTAGTTTATAGGATTAGTTTAAACTGAATCTTATGAAAAAGTATTTGCAATTACTTAGTGGATAAAACTTCATCACCTTTACAAAAATGTTTTGTTTTGTTCAACCTATATCATTTAATATAATTGATGTGCACACGTACACGACTTCACGTAATCAATTTTGGTTTTATGATGCGGATCGGCAATGAAAGGAACAGTCGGCGCAATGAAATGTTTACATTTTACGAAACCCGCCTATATTTAAAGTTTGTGTATGTGTAAATAATTATTGTGCGCCAGAGCGTCGAAGGAACGACGTGTTTCGTACGTAAAGCCTCCGATTTACGACCGCCGCGTAAATCCTAAAGGCCGTAAATGTTAAATGTTGTTTATTGACGCATAAAACATATTTCGGTAATTGCTTATTGATAATAAAGTTCCGACGGGAACATGATGAAATTTACGCGGTGGGTAATCACCTATGTGATTGGAATTTCGAAATTCTTAGATGAATATTATCAATAACTACTCTTTTGTTGATAAATTTGAGTGCAGGACGATCACTAATAATTATCACCTTATGAAAATAGCTTTCTGAATTTGATTTTGGAAAGATTTCGCTCATAGGTTCTCAATATGGCCGATAACGCCACCCTTTAGGCGTTTGAACACCCAGAGAAAATTAAGGGGCATTAAGATGGAGCAGAGACGACAGTAGCAGTTTTAAATTCAAGACAGATGGTAAGTAAAATTAAGATGGGAAGTTCTAGAATAAAAAGACATATTTTCAAAGTAGGCGGTGAGAAAAATAAGGTTTATGTTTGTTAACGCTGGGTGTAAGGCAAAGGAGACCCCACAGGCTAAAAGAGAGTTGTTTCTTTCAGGTTCTTAGGCTCTATAAGATTATTGAATTAATCGTGTTGGGCCCTCCGTGGGTTTTGGTTTCTTGAGGCCAATTGGTCACTTTCCAAAAAAAGTTCTTACATCAAGAAGTTACAGAAAATGAATCAAAATAATTGGAAAAACAAAACACTACTTTAAGTCAAAATAGTTTCAACAGTTCTACAAATTAAGATCTATAAGAAATGTACATAAAATCAAGTTCAATAGCTTCTAAAACAATTAAGGAAGTCATTTTCCAAAAAAAGTTTCAACATCAAGAAGTTACAGTAGATGAAGCAAAATATTGGAAAAATAAAATACTGCTTGAAGACAAAACAGTATCAACAGTTCTATCAAACTAGGATCAACAAGAAACGAAAAATAAAATCAAATTTATTGGCTTCTGAAACAATTTAGGAAGTCGCTTTTCAAAAATAGTTTCTACATCAACATATTACAGAAAATGAAGAAAAATAAAATGGAAAAACAAGACTACTTCAAGACGAGTGTCAACAATTCTATCAGATTGAGATGTATAAGAAATGTACAGAAAATCAGTTTAATAGTTTCTGGAACAATTTACGAAGTCACTTTCCAAAAAAGGCTTTTACATCAAGAAGTTACAGAAAATTAAAAAATAAGAAAAACAAAAGACTACGTCAAGATAAAACAGTGACTATCATTCTCTAAAAATCTACAAGAAACGAACAGAAAATTAACTTTAATAGCTTCTGAAGCCATCAAGGAAGTAACTTTCCAAATATAGTTTTTAAATCAAGAAGTTAC
Source organism: Ontholestes murinus (assembly GCA_963969525.1). NCBI lineage: Eukaryota > Metazoa > Arthropoda > Insecta > Coleoptera > Staphylinidae > Ontholestes > Ontholestes murinus. The sequence goes on along the minus strand of CAXAKX010001336.1, from coordinate 52,750 downwards.
AGAAAATGAAGCAAAAAGTTGGAAAATAGAAAACTGCTTGAAGACAAAACAGTATCAAAAGTTCTATTAAACTAAGGTCTACAAGAAACGAACAGAAAATCTAATTTAGTAGCTTCTGAAATAATTTAGAATGTCGCTTTTCAAAAATAGTTTTTAAATCAAGAAATTACAGAAAAGGAAGCAAAAAAATTTAAAAAAACAAAAGACCACTTCAAGCCAAAACAATGTTAACAGTTCTATAAAATTAATCTCTATAAGAAATGTACAGAAAATCTAGTTTACTAGTTCCTGAAACAATTAAGAAAGTCACATTCCAGAAAAAGTTTCTACATCAAAAAGATGCAGAAAATGGAGCAAAAAAATGGGGAAACAAAAGACTGTTTCAAGACAAAACAGTTTCAACAATTCTATAAAATTTAGATCTATAAGAAATGTACAGAAAATTAAGTTTAATAGTTTCTGAAACAATTAAGGAAGTCAATTTCCAAAAGTAGTTTTTAAATCAAGAATTTACAGAAAATAAAGCAAAGAAATTGTAAAAACTAAAGACTACTTGAAGACAAAACAGTATCTACAGTTCTATGAAACTAAGATCTACAAGAAACGAACAGAAAATCAAAATTAGCAGCTTCTGAAACAATTAAGGAAGTCACTTTCCAAAAAAAGTTTCAAAACAGTGACAATAGTTCAATAAAATAAGAAACGAACATTAAATTAAGTTTAAGTGCTTCTGAAATAAAGCAAAAAAATGTAAATAGAGATGACTGCTTCAAGACAAGACAGTATCAACAGTTTTATCAAACTAAGATCTACAAGGAACAAACAGAAAATCAAATTTAGTATCTTCTAAAACAATTTAGTAAATTCAATGGGGTAAAACTTGTTAAGTTCCATAATATTTTTATTTTCAATTGCCTGACACGTGTTTCGATCATTCCTGATCATTTTCAAAGTACAAAATGGAAATAAAAATATTATGGAACTTAACAAAAGTTCTATTAAATTTAAATCTGTAAGAAATGTACAGAAAATCAAGTTTAGTAGTTTCTGAAACAATTAAGGAACTCACTTTCCAAAAAAAGTTTTTACATCAAGAAGTTTTATCAAATGTAGAAAAAAAAATTGGAAAACAAAGGACTACTTTAAGTCAAAACAGTTTCAACAGTTCTATCAAATTAAGATCTATTAAGAAAGAAGTTACAGAAAATGAATCAAAAAAAAATTTGAAAAACAACATACTACTTCAAGACAAAACAGTGACAAGAGTTTTATAAAATAAGGATCTATAAGAATCGAATAGAAAATTAAGTATAATAGCTTCTGAAACCATCAAGGAAATCACACTTCCAAAAATTGTTTTTAAATCAAGAAGTAACAGAAAATTAAGCAATAAAATTGGAAAAACAAAAGTCTACCACAAAAAAAACAGTGTCAACAGTTTCACAAATTAAAATTTATAAGAAATGTACTAGAAATCAAGTTTAGTAGTTTCTGAAACGATTTGGAACCCACTTTCCAAAAAAAGATTTTACATCAAGAAGTTACAGAAAATGAAACAAAATAGTTGGAAAAACAAAAGACTACTTTAAGACAGAATATTTTCAACAGTTCTTAAAATTCAGATGTATAAGAAATGTACAGAACATCAAGTTTAATAGCTTCTGAAATAATTAAGGAAGTCACTTTCCAAAAAAAAGTTTTTACGTCAAAAAGTTACAGAAAATGTAACGAAAAAAATGGAAAAACAAAAGACTATTTTAAGTCAAAAGAATTTTAATTAAGATCTATAAGAAATGTACAGAAAATCAATTTCATAGTTTCTGAAACAATTTAGGAAGTCAATTTCCAAAAAAGTTTTTACATCAAATAGCTATCTACAAGAAACGAACAGAAAATTAACTTTAATAGCTTCTGAAGCCATCAAGAAAGTAACTTACCGAAAATAGTTTTTACATCAAGAAGTTACAGAAAATGAAACCAAAAAAATGGAGAAACAAAAGACAAAGCAATGTTTATCTTAAAACAGTATTTTGTATCTCCAATTTGTTCGTCGACCAATTATCTGAAAGGGGTTATAACATTTTTGGTCCTTCGAACAGGATATATGTCGTAGTTATCACGTAAGAGCTTATGGTTGCCTCTTCATTTGTCTAACTACAAAGGCTTTTCACCTAGAAGTGGTCAACAACTTATCAACAGATGCTTTACAACAAGACAAATTTTGTGGGTGCTTTCGAAATTAGTCAACTCTGAATAATCCGACAAACAAACAAAATCATTTATTTGCAACATAGAATGGCATTTTATACCGCCCAGTTCTTCACATTTTAGAGGTATCTGGGAGAAAAATATTAAAAAAAGGTAAATACCATTTGAAAAGATTTATGGGAAACTGCATGTTAACTTTCAAGGAACTAATTAAATTAATGACTCATATTGAGTTATTTCTCGGCTTCTTTTTAGTCCATCAAATAATCCAACTCCTAACTTCTGGTAATTTTCTAGCATATCCAAGCCTATGTTACCTCAAAATCAGAATATTGTAAAGATGGCAACACCTGCTGGGTGACAGATAGAATTACCTCGGACCAAGTGGACCAGAAACACGAGCATAGTGAAAATTGGGGACGTAGTGGTCATAAAGGAGGATGACTTGCGTCCGTTAAAGTGGCTCGTAGGTCAAATCCGGGAATTTCATCCAGTGAATGACAACATTGCAAGCGTTGCTACAATAAAAACCAGCAGAGGTGAATTGAAGAGTGCGATAACCAGATTAGCAGTTCTCGATACAAATTAAACAGAAGGATCTTCATTATTACAATGGCGGGCTAAACAGGAAATTTTTTGATCCCTAAAACTGTTGCCCCTGGACCGACAATGAAAATATTAGAAAAACCACATTCCTACAATTTATACATGCGAAGTTTATATTTTGCTGCAATGGTTGACGTTCGCTGACGCCGGGTACCTGTGCCATCACTGATAACCAATGAAAACGGAGTACAATTTACGCCCTTTTTTGTATATATGTTTATTGTGTGAACTTTTCAAGTTTGTACCTTGTAAGAAAGTTGTTGTTAATACAATATTTTAAGCAAAGTGTTGCTCTTTATTTTTTCGTCGAACTTTCGAAAGTCGTCACAATGTATCGCCTTACAAACGCCACCGTCTTCGACAATCGAATAAATTGATTCAAGATGACGTTTTGTAATTTTGTGCCAAATTGTGGTCCCTTTGTTGTTTGGATACTTTTCCTCCTTGCTTAATATCTTGCTGAATTAATGCGTTGATTAATTCATAGTATCTAACGGACTAGTCGGAGGCTCGTCAATACTTATGTTCATATTGGTAAATGGATATAAAAATATAGATGTTTTTGTACTTTGAAGATACTGAGTAGAAAGTAATCGGTGTTCCTTGTAGTCGATCCAACACGTATCTGAAATTTGTAGAGTTCGGTCTGATATTTTTATTGGTATATTTGTGATTAATATACTTGTATTAGCAGTAAGTATTTGTTTCCAAACAAGTTTATCTAGAGGATGTTCGAGAATTTTTTGCGAACAAGGCTCAATATTTTGATGGCACAGTTTTTCCTGGCGTTTAATTTCCTTATTAGATAATTATTGCTTATTACCTGCATTTGTTAACTTTGTCTTGTATTATTAAATCGAATACAGTTGGAGGTTTTAGTTGTTTTCCAATTCTTCAGGCTGTTGTTTCAATTGTATGATAACTCCTCTTCGTAATATTAAATGTCATGTTTGTGAGTTTCATGAGGTTGTATGGTGTAGTGTTTTTAATGGGGAGGAATCCTAATTTTGTAATGTGAGTATTGTGGTTTACAATGGTAGCTTTTTTAAGTATCGTTAGGACTATCTGGAACTGAGATGGCAGGGCTTGGGTTTTTTCTTGCTGCCTTTTATCCACCTCTAAGAAGAATGCACTCTTCATTTTGATATAGTGTTGTTTAATTTCATTTTAGAATTTTCCACTGAAGACAATGTGGTGTTACCGAGGAACACCTTTTGAAAAAGTTCTTCCTCCATTCAATTCTGGTATAGTTTTTGATGGCACTGGAAAATTCGGTCGAGACTGTTCTCTTGTCTGTGCTGATTTTTTTAGATATACAAAGTATTCTTTGGCTTTATTTATCTTAGCGAACAATGCCCTAAATATTTTATCAAGGGACTGGTCGGATTTTATGAGTTCATTATCCCCATGTAATTTGTCATCTAAGCTGTAGATATAAGCAAAATAAAGCGATCAAATGATTGAAATATTTACAGTTGTACTTAATAGATATGATAAGCTACCATCTCTTTAATGAGGTAAGAGTTCAGGAGATCTTCCAAGAAAACAACAAACTGGAGCTGCGACTAAGATTCATGCTTTAAACGTCTTCAAGAGTGTCTATAAGAGCCATGAATCAACTCAACATACAGTGCCAGTTAAGCGTATTTGATCTACTATTGATTTCTGCTTCTCTATCATATATTATTTTGACATAAGTTTGCCATAACTACACATAACTCATTCAATAAACTGATATCGAAATGATCAGTTTATATTTAGAGTTGTATTTCCAACACATTTGGTGGAATCTAAATAATATCATTGAACTATTTAACAATTCCGAACCACGTGATGTACAACTAATTGAAAACTCACTCACACTCACAACGATTAACATGTGCATGTGTGATTGTGCTAATCGGCGGAGAGCTGAAAGGATAATTGCAGCAATCGCGCGCGGCCTTTGTAGTGAAAAGGATCGCGTTAATTTTTAACGACTTTAATGAGTCCGGTTTTTATTAGCGCAAGTCACTCAGGTAATCCATCATTATAAAACATAAACGCGCCGGTCTTCGAATCAATATTTCACGTCGCTCTAATTCTGGGTTAAACAGAACAATTCGTGCGACTACTGCGATTATGATGAATTATTATTCCATAAAGCAATAGCCGTCGACCGGTTTCAAACAATTGATCTCATCAGAGAACCGCTTCTCTGTCTTCAAGTTTTATTTAGATTTTTACTTTTGAGTTTTAACTCTATAGGTAAAATATAAGGCAAGATAATACCATTAAGGTGTCATCTACGTATTATTAGTTAGAAAAGATTGGAAATGTTCTCCTTCCACTTCCAATATCAGTCACGATATATCTTAAAACATCTTCACTGGATCATCTAATATATGTAGACAATAATTTTTCTTTAGTTTATTCAAATGAAAATGATTATTTCACTGTTCTGCTTAAAAAAAAAAAAATAAACAAAGCCTAAAAGAAAAAGACCATTGAAGTTAATATAATTGAAGTGGATATACAAAAAAACAAAAGAAGGAAATGTAAAATTGTACAAACTGAAATCAGAAAAAATGTAATGAATTACTGAAGAAGACACTTCTGAAATCACAACAGTTTAAAAAAGCATAGAACACGAGAAGGAAGAATTTTAAGCTCTTAACAATCTTCACAGTTAGAAGAATCAGAAAGAGAAAGTAGGAAATGATCACAAGTTAGACAGCTTCTATTCTAATGGTCAATTGGAAAATTGAGAAAATGGATGAATTCAATTTATTAAATCCGCAACAATATAGTAATATTGAAGAAGTCATTTCTAAAACAAACAAAAGAAATATGTTTAAAAAAAGTAACAGAAACGCAAAGAAGAAGATATAAATGTTGATTTAACTAAATACAAACGGCTGAAACAATTTAAGAAAACGATCCTGTCATAGAAGTAGATTTAAGATAACTGAAGAAAGATTAAAACATCAAAAAATTCATAACAAGTGTTTCTTGCACTTTCGTTTTCCGTGGGAAATGAATAAAATAAATGTAAACGCTGTTAATTTCGATATATGTTCACTTGGTTTATTCTAAAATTAGCCATCTGCAATCTTCAGGGAAATTATCTAAAAAACTTATAGGGATTCCCATATCGGTGTACTCAAGAAGAAAAACAAGAAGATGATACAAACCATTCGAAGGCACAGCTTCTATTACAGTGATCAATTAGAAAGTTGTGAAAAACTTTCAAGAAATGAAAAAAGGTTGATTTCACTGAATCTAAACAGTTGAAAAATAAAGAAAAGGTTTTTTTTATAAAAGAAAATTGTAGACAACAGAAAACATCATAGAAAAGAGAGATCAGAACACTTGAAATGTAAATAATGGAAATAATTTATTGAATAAAAAATCTAAAAAAACTAAACGTAAAAAAAGCAGTTTCAAAAAACACTGCAGAACAATATTCTAAAAATATCAAAAAGAAAACCATGGACCATAAAGGGAAAATCAATAAACAGGAATGTTGAAATCAATTAAGAACTAGCGATAATTTACAGTGAGTTCCACTGTTGCAGAAGAAATTCCAATTAAATTGAAGAAAATGTAATTCTGACAAAGAAAGAAGTGAATTGACAGAATTTTCCAGTTTCAAAATTGAAGAAAATTGAAGACCCAATAAAGAAAAAGAAGGACGATCAAAATAGAATTGGTTACTTACAAGTTGGATAAATAGAAGTCCCTAAAAGCCCAGCTAGTATTTTAGAGGTATCAGAAAAGAAAAATAAGATCCAAAATATCAATCTACACTCTTAAGAAGTGGAGACAATTCCACTAGCAGCAACAATGAAAAAAATTAATTTAAAGTCGACAGTTTCTATTAACATGAGCAAAGGAAACATTAAGGTAGTGAGTGAATTTAGTTTAATAAATCCCAAAAATGTAATAGTATTGAAGAAGATACAAAAAAAGAAATATTCTTAAAGGAGTAGAAAAAAGCATGAGGATGAAGAAATTGAAGTTGATTTTTAAGAAAAGAGCAAAATTTTCAATGAACACTCATAACGGTAGCGCAGTTGAAGGCAGATAACCAGTTTTCTGCCTTTTTTTACTTCGAGTTTTAATTTTGAGTTTTAACTATCCAGGTAAAATATATGGCAACGCACTGCAAAATAATATTATAAAAATATCATATAGAAAAATATGGACTAGAAATCAATACACAAAAAAATCTGATTAATTATGAAAGAAAATTAAGAAGTTTGGTAAACATGAAAAGAGAGTTGAAGAAGAAACTAATAAAATTGATTGCCTACAATGTGCAGAGATAGATGCACCTAAAAAACCCACTTTAAAAGTGAAAATGAAGACCCCGAATAAAATTGGTGATCTACAAACTTTAGAAGTGGAAACAATTTTTAAAGAACTCACAAAAGAAGAAGATAATACAAAATATTTCAGGCTCGACAGTTCATAATTATTTCATTAGAATAACTAATTGGGAAGTTAAGGAAATGAAAAATGAAAAAGTTAAGAGTAAGCTCTTGAAGAATGGTTTTGGGAAATACGACTACGAAGGACTATATAATCTTAAGAAGTTACATTAATATCAATAATTTTCTTTAATAAAGCAGTTTCTTCAATTGAGAACCCTCGTTTATGCTGTAGTATTTGGATGGTGGGATAGTGGCCACCCACCCACCCTACATATGCACTTAAACTTAAACCAGAATTTACTCATACATTTTTTAATATTAAAACTAAAGTTACTGACCTATTTTACAAAAACAAAACCAAATATTGTGGATAAGATGTCATCCTATTTGTATGGTGGGTGGGTGGTCTCTAACCCACAGTCAATCAGTAAAACATACAATAAAGTTTTAATGAAAGGAAACTAAAATTGTGTTTGCACAATTAAACTCAATAATTTTCTTCCACAAATCAGGTTTTTCAATTGATAACTCTTGTTTATGTTATAGTAATTGGTTGTTTGGATAGTGGCCACCCACCCACCCTACATAAGCACTTAAACTTAAACCAGAATTTACTCATAATTTTTTTAATATTAAAACTTAAATTACTGACCTATTTCACAAAAACCAAACCAAAAATTGTTGTTTAGTTGTAAACGTATCTATAGGATGGGTGGTTGGCCTCTAACCCACCCTTCAATTAGTAAAACATACCACAGAGTTTTAATGGAAGGAAATTAAAATATTAAAACGTTTTTGCACAATTAAAATCAATAATTTTCTTCAAAAAAACAGTTTTTTCAATTGAGAACCCCCGTTTATGTTATAATCATTGGGTAGCCATTATCCTAGGCCACCCACCCTCCCTACATATGCACTTAAACTTCAACTGGAATCCACTCATAGTTTTTTTAATATTAAAACTAAAATAACTGACCTATTTTACAAAACCAAATATTGTGGTTTAGATGTAAACGTATGTGTAGACTGGGTGGGTGACTTCTAATCTACCTTTCAATCAGCAAAATATACGACTTTTAGTCTATTTGCACGGAAACTAAAATATTAAAAGATTTTTGCACAATTAAAATCAATAATTTTCTTCAAAAAATCAGATTTTTCAATTGAGAACCTTCATTTATGTTATAGTAATTGGTTGATGGGATAGTGAACACCCACCCACCCTACATATGCACTTAAACTTGAACCAGAATTTACTCATACTTTTTTAAATATTTAAACTAAATATAGTGACCTATTTCAGAAAATCAAAACTAAATATTGTGGTTTAGATGAAAACGTATTAGTAGGGTCGGTGGGTGGTCTCTATCCCATCCTTCAAACAGTAAAACATACCACAGAGTTTTAATGTAAAGATATTAAAAGGTTTTTGCACAATTAAAATAAATAATGTTCTTCAACAAAACAGTTTTTTTTTTAATTTGAACCCTCGTTTATGTTATAGTAATTTGATGGTGGGATAGTGGTCACCCACCCACCCTACATATGCACTTAAACTTAAACTAGAATTTAGTCATATTTTTTTTAAATATTCAAACTAAAATTACTGACCTATTTTACAAAAACAAAACCAAATATTGTGGTTAAGATGTAAAAGTATATGTAGGGTGGGTGGGTGGCCTGTAACCCACCCTTCAATCAGTAAAACATACGACAGAGTTTTAATAGAAGGAAAGTAAAATATTAAAAAGAATGAAATAAGATGATGAAAACTAAGAGATATGTTAAATGTTTTTAGTACTAAAAATGTGCAAAGTACAGTAGTTATTTACATATTAAATAATTACCTCTAAATAATTAGATGTGATCATATGTGATGATTTAGTTTAGTTTATTTGCTTTTCAAGATCTATTAAAAAATACATAAAATACATACCTAAATGCCCTAAATAGTAATCACTTTAAAATTTGCAGCATAGATCTTGAAGGGGGAGTTTGCATCTTCTGGTGTTCTTTCACTCGGCCTATTATAGTTTCTAGCTGGGGAAAATACCTATGAGGCTACTCTAGTTATTGGAGTAATATTTTTGCCATTTCTGGCTTATTTAGGTCAAATTTTTTTAGACATTATGTCACTATGACATTTAATATATTTAGAATAATTTATTTATGATAGTTCATATTCCCTATTAAATATGTCACACCCTTTCATCATCATCTTTTGTACAGTATAATAATATTTTGCATTATTTATTTTATTTCCATTCCATATGAGCAGAATGTATGGAAAATTCATACAAAAACTAATTTCATTTCGCAGAACTGAACCAAAGGAAAAGGAATATCGATATTTCACCGCTACATTTTCCGACAAAGCAAATCGTTTTGTTTCCTGGCCTGTACAGAGGAAATATTTAAGGTCCTTGACTTATCGGTCGCTCCCTTTCCCTTTATAAAGTTGTAGTCATTTTTATCCCTGATAAAAAGGAAATGATTAATTTCACGGGTAAACTAAGTCGTTCCCGATAGAGATTGGCACACCGTTCCCTATCGCCCTCTCCCTCCTGCGGGCATCCTTTATACCTTAACCAGCTTAACACTTGGGCGTTAACGTCCGCCAGAATTACTTTCAATAATGCATTCGTTGCGGTTTCTTTAAGGGCGAGATTTACGGCCGCCGGAGGGTGAGCCGAACATAAATACCGGCTCGTTTTCTTTTTGCCACCGACGATTAACTGCCACTCTGATGACTAAAGCGAAATTGTGTTCTTATTTATTCGGATTATTCGATTGAAAATAATAAAGCCCATCAAAATTCTACCTGCAATGAAAAATGTACTCCGGTATTTCCGCTTTGAAAAGCGAACGATACTATAAATCCTGCGAAATCGTTTCCACCTTAAGGTGTTGAGAATATTAAGTAATGCCTCCCCATTCTAACTTCTGGATTCATTGGCAGTCGAATGGACAGACAATGAACATTTATGGGGGGCGAGGTTATCTGGGATTTATTAAAAATGTAGCCGGCAGCATTGTAGGGTCGTCGGAGGGTGTATAGCTGATTCAACAGAAGGATAGATATATACACATTTCAACATTTGCATTGCGCCCGTCGAGATTTATGACGCGTAAAATATTCAATTGCCTATGTATTAATACTTTGCTGACTTGTCAGCGCGAGATATATGGGGCAGAGAAATATTCGGTATCCTAAGTGAAATATATCGCCTTTATTGGATATCGAAAATATGGCTCGTAATGTACTCCGTGCTTTCTCAATTTATCGTCTTTCTATAAATATAAAGTAAACGATCTAACCGTATTATATAACTACGAGATTTATTCCGGTTCGATCTCCATGTTATTTACGCTCGCTGTGCAGAAACATTGGTAAATGATCTACTCAAAATTACGTGGAGCATTCACGTGAGTATTTTATTGTTATCTCCCGTTCTCCCTTGATGTTCACTGAATATACTAATCTAACTTACGCATGAACATTCGTTGGCCTTTTTCATCACATTCGAATCAACAGTTGGTAAAAAGTAAACAGATAAAACCGTAGGGGAGAGATGCCATATGCCTACTGGTCACCTAAGTCCTATCAGGTGTATTACTTAAAAATTCATGTCTTTTGATACCTTCTGATGGTAAAAATCTACAGAATTAATTGTATAAACACTTATAGTATTTTATATTTATGGTCTACAAAGGCAAATCTAAAGCGAGGCTTTATCCGTTCTCTGTTTTTTTTTAATAAAGATTATTATAGAAGGCAGATAGCGTGACTTTAAACCTTGTGCCATTGATAGAAACTAACCGGTGTCCAACAATTATTGCAGTCCCGGGTGGCGTTGGAATTAAAAACGTAGGTCGATTCTTACATGTTGCAAATAAATGAACTGACATTTTTAATGCACATTTAGGTTATGTTTGACAATTAACATGTCAGTTCATTTATTTGGCACATGTAAGAATCGACCTACGTTTTTAATTCCAACGCCACCCAGGACTGCAATAATTGTTGGACACCCGTTACATATATAGACTCGATCTGTATGTTGCTAATTTGTAAAAAAAAATCATTCCTTTTATGGAAATTATTTTTTTATAAATGCGTTTGACCATTTTCTTGAAATGTAGCTACCTATGCCTTCAAAGTAGGTTCCCTAAGTTTTTTGTCCACGTAAATGCTTCGAAATTTTTCTCCTTATAAGGCCGTGCCTATTTGTAGTATCTTCTTCATGTGTATTACCCTTCAACCATACTTCAACGATGTTGAGCCATCTTCATAACACTCAAATCAAATTGTTCAACACCTGCAGTATTATCTTTACTGTTATTTTCTTCACATTGATTTGGTGCGGTGCAAATATGAACTCTCTTATTTTTTTGCATCGATCGTTGGGGTATAATCCTCAATATTCTTTAATGTACTTGTGACCCTCGGCAGAGTACACTGCCTTGTTCTTGCGTCTATGTTGCTTACCTATCTACCTACCTTTACATTGTTCTTAAAATCAGCTTGAACATCTCCCTTTCTTTCTTACAATTAATCAGCATGTATAAAGTCGCATTCTCTTTAAAAAGTAAGAAACATCTTGCTCTTCCAGATGGTTTACTATCAATAGGTCTACACATATTACATTCTTTCTTTTAAAGGAATTTGAAAAATTAATATTAGTCTTTTTAATATTCTGGAGATTTTCATTGTCGTACTTCGTACTTATGAATAAAATCACACGTTAAAAAATTCTGTACTGTTCACGTAAAATGTTTGTCTGGTTAAGAATATCACAGAGATGTTATTAAGAATATTCTAATTAAAAATTTCCGTAAATCTGAGGTATGATCGACGGAATCCCCCGAAAGAAAACAGTGCAGCCAAAATAGGAGAGTTTAGTATTTTTACAAAAATCAAAATGTATTTTCATCTTTAGACAAAAGATGCCTTTCATCGTGTTAAGAAACAAAAAATCATATATGTAAATAGAAAATGATAGGAAATACTCAATGTTTAAACCTTACGTTAGAAAAGTGGATTTTTTGTTTGTCTATCATAGATACATCTTAAAAAGTTTCTTACCAAATATGAGTTCTAAAAATATGTGGTTCGATCAAGAGAATTTCCAAAAATACAGTTCAACTACAAAAACATAGAGAAGTTTTTTATTTTTATAGAAGAAATATGTTCTAAAAATGTGTCCTTGCCTTGTAGTTGTGTAATGCAATGCTATTTTATGAGAAACTATAATCTTACGAAGTCTATGAAAAATTGAAGATTCATATGTGAAAATATTAAATGAGAGGAAATATAATTGATACTTATTTTGCTACACTCTAGATGGAACTAGATATACAAATTTGATGAAGCAAAACATGTTTTATGTTCTATATTGTGGTAGATCAATCAGCCTCACGTTTTTTTTTCTTCTAAAGACCTTAGAAAGGTTGTGCAACAATCCTATCAGGAAGCAGTGTTGCTTGCACAGTGATCTGTACTCGAGTCAACACGCCTACAGATCAGGCAAATTAACTCAGTCGGCTCTTCATCATGTGGAATGCAGGATTGTAGGATAGCGGTTCACAAACAGTCAGCCCTAGGAACTTTTAGAGACATCGTAGGTGCATTTGATAAAGTTTTCTATACTAACATAGAACAGAGTCTTAACAAGCATACGGTCCCCACAACCACTACTGGATGGACTGGGCCATGCTGCAAAATAGATCTATAACCATCTTGATAAGAATAGAAAGTCTGACAGCAGCTGCAACAAAAGATGTCCACAGTGCGGGGACCTATCTCCGCTTCTGTGGAGTGTCGTTGTGGACGGCTTACTACTGCAACTAAACAATGTAGGATACCATGCTATGGGTTATACAGATGACGTGATAATTTTTCTCTTTGGAAAACACGAGAGTGTGCAGAGCGCTCTCAAAATCATATAGTAATGGTGCTAATAAACGTCGCTCTCTGTTAATCTCAAGAAAACAGAATTAGTACTGTTCACAAGAAAAAGGAACATCAAAAAAATTCATTAACAACCAGTTGTGCTTGAAAAACGAAGTGATATAACACTGGACTCCAAACTCAACTGGGAGAACCATTTGGAACACACGTTTTAAAAAGCCTGTTTCATCTTCTATCAGTACAGATATGCGCTAGGACCAGCCTGGGGATTCAAACCAAGGGTAGCCCGGTAGCTATACACTGCAATCGTCAGACCAGCTCCGACATTTGGAGCATTCACTTGATGACTGAGAAGAAACAAATCGATAACCAGAAAGAAGCTGAACCAGTTACAATGATTTAAGTGGTGTCCAAAAGCAAATGGTGTGATACAGGAGCATATTGATAGAGGCAAGATCAATCATGCCTCAATGACTCTCTCGACAGTGCCCCACCGAAACACCTGTTTTAGCGGCAATACGAAATAAAAACTCAGATTGACGTTAAATCAGAAATCACCGTTTATACCGATTGAGCTAAGAATCATGATGGCGCAAGAGCAGGCATCTACTACTAAGAACTGAGTTTCAGACTCAGCATCCCCATAGGTAAAAATGTGACTATTATCCAAACGGAACTTTTTGGGATACTCGAAGGTACTTGGAAATTATTAGAACAGGAAGTCTCCAACAAATCCATTTTTTTCTTACTGATAGCAAATCAAGCACAAATGCACTATCGAGACAAAAGATAGCCAGTAGTATAATAGTGGAGTGCAAGCAAGCTTTAGAAAAACTTGTCGCAACCAATAGAGTTACAATATCCTGTATTAAGAGACATTCAATCAATGAAGGGAACGACTGGGTCATCAGGCTAGCCAGAAGGGCTGCCCTGGTGAGGTTATGCTACTGGCATCACTTACTGTATCTGAAATTCTGAAAAGAAATTTTCTTAAGGAATACAAAAAGTATGCGGTTGCCAAAAAATTCATCCACTCTCCAACACCGAAGCTGAGCAGGAAATGCATTGAACTACAAAGAAACAGTTTGCAGCTGCTAATCCTTACTTGGTACTGCAAAATAAATAAGCACCTCTATAATATAGGGTTAACAAGAGATCCCTTATGTCGGAAATGCAATCAATCAGAGAAGACACTACGACGCATACTGTGTGAATGCGAGTCACTCAAATATCTGGTGGTCCGTATTTGGAGAAGAGTGGCCAGATTGGTGAAAGCTGAGCAACACTCAACATGGCCAACTACTCGACTTCACAAGAAATTTAGATTAGCTTGAGGAGTAGGAATCAGAAAGTGTCACAAAAGGCCAACGGATAGTCTATCTGGTCAACCTCTACATTCCATCGACATATTGTGGTCTTAAGTTACAGTTGTCTGGTACGTGTTTCGATTAGTTTCATTTACAGAAATTACTCCTACAGATTTTCAATTTTTTCAAGTGTTCTAGAATTCTTAATAAATCTTTAAAATTTTTAAATTTTAAAATTAAATTTTTTAAAAAAATCCACAAATTCCTTACCTTATTATTTTTCTAACAATTATTTTTAGCCGGCTTGTTAAGATTTTTTTCGCTAATACTTGAATTTCCAAGTAATTTTGCTTCTGGATTTTTTCAGAATTTTTCTCCTATTTTCTCCTATTGCAAGAATTTTCTTTAAGGATTCTTGATTTTTAATAGACTTTTTTTATCAGACTATAGACTTACTCTTTCTATTCTTTTTTGAGTGTTTTCTGTATTCTTCAGAAATGTTTCCTTCATACAGCATCTAGTATTTAAAAAAATGTTTCTTTTAATTTTCGAAATTTTTCCACCTCTCTCAGTAAATTAGTTTGACTCCAACTTTTCTCCTAGAATTTCTAATATCACAATGGAAACTTTTTGGAACTCTCTTTTTTTTAAATTTCTAAATTTAAATTATTCTAGGCTCTTAGAATTTCTAGGCTATTGCAGTTCTAATATTTTAACTCAATATCCTTTAATTGAACCATTTTCTTCCAGATTTTAGAATTTTCGAAAAATCACTCCCACAGACTTCCATTTTTTCTTTCTAGGGCTCTGGATCTAGCTCAACTATCATTTTTAAAAATTGTTTCTTTTAATTTTAGGATTGTTGCACCTCTCCCAGCAATTCCTTTTTTCACCAGAATTGTTTAGCAATTTTCTCCTAGAATTTCTAATATCACAATCACAATGGACACTTTTTGCAACTTTCTTCTTTTTAAATTTCTGACATTAAATTATTCTAGGCTTTTAAAATTTTCCAGCAAATTAGCTTACAAATTTATAGACTCCTGCTTAAATTTGTTTTCATATCCTTTAAAAAATCTAATATTAGCAATTACCTCTGAGATTCAAGTATATATTTCTAGATTATAGAATTTTCCAGAAATTACTCTTACAGGGTTCCTATTTTTAAGTAATATTAGCATTTTCCAATTTTTAACTTAAATTTTTTTAAAAGAAATTATACAATTTCCTTGCCTTCTTAGAATTTTAGTGCTTTTAGTTTCGACGACAGTTTTCAGTAATTTTTTTCGCAATAACTGGAATTTTCAAAGTAATTTTTTTCAGATTTTTTTCAGAAATTTTCTCCTATTTTATTAGGAGTTTATTTTCTGAAAGGATTTTTGAATTTTCATACAATTTTTTAATATCAAATTATAGAATTACTCCCTCTATTTATTTTAATTTGAATATTGCAGAATTTTCTAGAGAAATTAATCTTTCATATTTCTATCATCTAGCATATTTAAAAATTGTTCTTTTTTAATTTTCGAAATTATTCCACTTTTTCCAGCAATTCTTATTTCGCCAGATTTTTTTCAGCAATTTTCTTCTAGAATTTCTAATGCTAATGTCACATTGGAAAAGTTTTGGAACTTTCTTCTTTTTATTTTTAAATGCCTGAAATTAAATTATTCATGCCTTTCAGAATTTTCCAATAATTAATCTTACAATTTTTTAGACTTTTTCAGTATCTTTTGCTTTCATTTGTTTCAATTTGGAATTTTCCAGAAATCAGTTCTACAGACTTCCATTTTTTAAGGGCTCTGGATTTAGTTCATCTAGTATTTTTGAAAACCTTTAGAATTACTTCTTTTAATTTTTTTTTCATTTGAGTGTTCCAGAATTCCCCATAAATCTCTCTTACATATTTCTAGCATTTTTAAAAATTGTTTCTTTTAATTTTCGAAATTTTTCCTAACAATTCTTATTTCGCTAAAATTCTCTTCTAGAATTTCTAATATCAATATGGAAAGTCTTTGGAACTTTCTTCTTTTTAAATTTTTGAAATTAAATTTTTCTAAGCTTTTAGAATTTCTAGGCTTTTTCAGTTCCAATATTTTATAGCAATATCCTTTAATTCAGGCATTATCCCAGATTTTAGAATTTTTTAGAAATTACTCCTACAGACTTCCGATTTTTGAAATTTTTCCACCTCTCCTAGCAATTCTTTTTTTACCAGAATTTTTCAGCAATTTTCTTCTAGAATTTATAATATCGTAAAGGAAATTTTTTGGGACTTTTTTGTTTTTAAATTTCGGAAATTAAATTATTCTAAGTTTTCAGAATTTCTAGGCTTTTTCAGTTCCAATATTTTATAGCAATATCCTATAATTCAAGCAGTTTTCCCAGATTATAGATTTTCTAGAAATCACTCCTACAGACTTCCAACTTTTTCCATGGGTTCTGGATCTAGCATTTTAAAAATTGTTTCTTTTAATTTTTTAGCTATTTTCTCCTAGAATTTCTAATATAACAAAGAAAACTTTTTTGTAACTTTCTTTTTTCAAAATTTCTAAATTAAATTATTCTAGTTTTTTTATAATTCCTAGGCTTTTCAGTTCCAATATTTTATAGCAATATCCTTTAATTCCAGCACTTTTTCCAGATTTTAAAATTTTCCAGAAATCACTCCTACAGAATTCAATTTTTTCCTAGAGCTCTGGATCTAGCACATCTAGCATTAAAAAATTTGTTTTTTTAATTTTCGAAATTTTTACACCTTCCCAGCAATTCTTATTTCACCAGAATTTTTTAGGAATTTTCTTCTAGAATTTCCAATGTTACAATGGAAAAATTTTGGAACTTTCTTTTAAAATTTCTGATATTAAATTATTCTAGGCTTTTAGAATTTCTAGACTTTTTCAGTTCCAATATTTTATAGCAATGTCCTTTAATTCAAGCAATTTTTCCAGGTTTTAGAATTTTTCAGAAATCACTTCTACAGACTTCCCATTTTTTCCCAGGACTCTGGATCTAACATATCTAGAATTTCAAAAAAATGTTTCTTTTTTTTCAAAAGTTTTCCACCTCTCCCAGCAATTTTTCTTTTCGCCAGAATATTTTAGCAATTTTCTCCTAGAATTTATAATATCACAATGTAAAGCTTTTAAAATTTCTGAAATTAAATTATTCTAGTTTTTTAGAATTCCTAGGCTTTTTCAGTTCCAATATTTTATGGCAATATCATTTAATTCAAGCATTTTGTTTCCAGATTTTAGAATTTTCCAGAAATAACTCCTACAGACTTCCATTTTTTTTCCAGGGCTCTGTATCTATTTTCCAGCAATGAAACATACACATTTTTAGACTCTTTCAGTATCTCTTGTAATAATTTCTCTTCATTTCCTTTAAAAAATTCCAATATTTTCCAGCAATATAGTATAATTCAAGCATTTTTTCCAGTTTTTAGAATTTTCCAGAAACCACTCCTACAGACTTTCAACTTTTTTTTCCAGGGCTCTGGATGTAGCTCATCTAACATTTTTAAAAATTGGTTCTTTGAATCTTCGAAATTTTCCCACATTCCGCCACAACTTTTCAGTAATTTCCTTCAAGATTTCTTCAGAATTTTTTAGGTGCCAATAATTCTTTCTATTTTTAAGATTTTTTTTAAAGATTGTTACAATTTTCTAGCATTTCTCTTTAAGTTTTCTGAGTTTTCCTTTAGCAATTTTAGAAATTTTGTGAATGCTTAATAATGTGTCGACACCAAATTTGTTTAGCTTAGTTTTCTTCATCTTTATTTTAATTATTGCTGATTTCTGTTTGGAGGAAACAATTGGCTCACAGTTTTTTAAATACTTTTCTTCCATTAAATTAAATGAAACATTAGTAATTCTTTTTCTTCACTGGTTTATTTAATAATAGGTAATTGATAAAAAAAAAACACTTGGTTTGTTTTACTAAATTTTATATACACTCGACTAGTTTATTTAAACCACAAAAATGTACATTTCGCCCTCCAAGTAATTCAAATAACTCAAAACAAAATACCTTACTTTACTTTCAGATTTCCACAATTTCTTATCTCGTGCTCCATCTCAAATGTTTAGTAATTTATTGTAAAAGTTGTGCGAATTTTTTTGAGCATCATAAGTAAGTAACTAAGTAAGTAAGCAATTTATTTACATTGAAAATTATTCAAAATATATATAAAAATATAGAATTTATTTCAAAGATTTTAGAATTTTGCAACAATTTATCCTCCATTTCTTTATATTTCAGCATCTCTTGTTTCAATTGGTCTCTGTTTTCACTCAATTATCAAACACTATTATGATGGTTTTGCAGGTGAACTCTGTGATGGCTGTGATAGATATTTTCTTTCACATACACAAGAGAAGTTGGTCTATTGGCATAAACTTTAGATTTGAGATGAGCCTACTGGAAAAAGTCTATAGGGGTTAATGCAGGAGTGCGTGGAGGCCAATTTATGTTAAATTTCCTAGAGATCAATTTGCTAGGGAAAATTTCATGAACTCACGGCAGAGACGTGTTGACCGTTTGTGACGTTGCTCCGTCTTGTTGGAATTACTTTATTTGTTTATAGCCAGGCACGCGGTGCACGAAGAGGTGCTGCCACACCAACCTAACCTAACCTAACCTTATAGCCAGGTAAGTTTTGGAATGCAGACACCAAAAAGTTGTCATCTTCACATAACATTCTGAATTTATTGTAACTGGACGTCCTTTTCATTTTCTGAAAAGTAAGGGCGTATAATTCCCCGTGCTGACATTTTATGCGAATCCGATGTTTGAGTTTTGAATTTGTCGCACTTCACTAGCTGAAGTTAAGATGAAATCGAGTTACTTCGGAAAAGAAGATGTTAGTAAACGTTGAAATAAACTAAATTGCATAGTTTACATATTCAAGTCTTTGGCCGACTTCCTGAAGCTTTAATTCTTGTACCAATTGATTTTTATATGGGGCAGCTTTAGATTTTTAGAAAATAGTCTGTGGTAAACGTGTGGAATATTTTTTTAATAATCACAAATCTTGGCTGGTTGAATTCCCAGAAAAATAAGGTTAGTTTCGAAAAAAATAGAGAAGTCGGGATGCTTCTGTACAACATATATTTTTCTTTTCCAAAAATTTGTTTCCATGTCTACTTGTGCATCGCCTTTCAATTTTTTCATAAACTCTAACTTCAGGAATTCTGTACGGTGCAAACGAGTACTACTTTCCTACTATCCCTCGTAGTCTTCATTAATTATTCAACATTGTTTGTAAATATATTAAAATGAAAATAATGTAACCCATTATTTTCATTTTATTTCATTTTAATACATGCATTGAATTTTACAAAAATGTTACAATGTTTTAAGGATTTGATAAAACTCATAACCACCCTTAGTGATTTTTATGAAAAATAAAAATAAAAAAAACCACACCACCCCACCAACAGTTTCAATAAGGGCGTTTGCACATAAAAGCGCCCCTTTTGTATTTCACCGGGAATGGCAATCGTCGATTGGGGGGGGCGCGCACAAGCAAAAACAATTTTTTGATGTCTGAAAAAATTTCCATCGAAGAGGGCCGCGCGGTAATCGGCCGCCCGTTGTTTTGAAACGCGCCCCGGTGGGGTAAATAAACATGGCGCGCGCGGGAGGGGTGGGCGTTTGTAGCAACGAAAATAAGAAAACTCGGCCGTGATGGTGGTGCGGGGTTAGCGGCTCGAGTTTCAATAAATAAACATTTTCCTTTGAGTGCAGATACTCACCGGCTAATCGTCCGTACCGCTGAAACATCCTCTCCACGTCCGTCTTGGAGCACTGGAATGTATTGAGATTGCCGACGAAAACCCGCGAGTTCACCGCCTGGGGGTCCTGCGAGTTCGTTTGGTTACCCACTTTGCTCATTTTCATCTTGGCCGACTGTCTGCAAACAGAAAATTTGTAAAGGTTAGCTTTAATAAGTTTACGAGGATTTTAATTTTAAACATTTACACACTAATTAATTACTATAACTTTAGTCCAGAGAGAAAAATGAAGGTATTTTATATAAAAGGAAATCTACAAAACTATTTCAGTAAATTCTAGAGGAATAAAACAAATCGTAACGATAATTATACCCTTAACTCCATTACGTTGATTAGTAATACAACAGTCAATGAAAGTCTTTTGACTAATTCATTACGTAGTTAATTCATATTTATCTACTGATAGGGTTAGAATTACTTTTATTCATTCAACGTTTTAAAATTATCATGCTAGATCATCTAATTGTGGTTTAATATAATTTAAAACCATTCTACTACATTTCAAGGTTGTTTAAGCCATTTTCTAAGATCATATTACGTTCGTTCAAGAGACTTGAAGGTCATTTATATAACATATGATTATTATAGGGATTCTACAGGCATTCAAGCTCACTCAAGGTTATTAATTATTTAACTCTGTCTTAATGTTGACCAATAAAAATTGCATAAGATCCAATAATCTTAACTTCAAGAATGAAGTCACCATACAAATAAGTTTTTGATTAGTATTAGCAGTGACACTGAACCAAAGCATCTAAATAATTTTCAGGTAACTTTTAAGAAAATTCTGAAAAATTGATACTTGTATTAAAAATTTGTATCATAGATAGTTAAGTAAGGTAAAAATCTTCGAAGAGGAGTTACATAAAAGTTGTTTAAAGACTGAAGAGAGGTCTTTAGTAACCTTAGACAAAATGAGGTGATGAGATCCTAAATTACTGGAAAGTCGTAGAATTTTTGAAGGAAAGCTTTTCGGTAAATTTAAATAAAATGAGGTGCTGAGTTCTGTACTGAAAATTTACATTATTAATTGTGAAATAAGGTAAGAATCTTCGAGGAAAAGTTTGAATTTGGAAGAAAAATTGATGGAAAATTTTGGTAGGACTTCTAAAGGAAGAGAATAAAATTCTTAAAAAAGGGAAATTGCTTAAAAGGTTTTAATTTTTTAGAGACATGTATTTGATAAAGCTATTGAAAATAATGTTATATTTTATATTCAAATAATTTATTCACATGAAGTAGAAATTTAATTTTTTAAATTCTCACTATATAAAAGGGAAATTGGTGAGAGATTTCAATAAACAACTGCGATAAAATACTAGTACTAATTTAGAAAAGGAAATTCTGAAAAATTGAATAATTTAATTTTATAACCCTCGAAGAAAAATTTCCTAATTTAGAATAAAAATGAGTAATTTTGGTAAGAGAGAAAACAAAAAGTTTTGTAGAGAAGCTTTTAGTAAATTTGAATAAAATGAGGTACTAAGAAGAAAACTTCCTAGAAAGTAGATTTGTTTAAAGCAAGTGACCAGAAAATTTAGACAAAATGAGGTTCAAAGAAGAGAAAAAGCTTAAAAGTTTTTACATTTTTGAAAAGAAATTTCCAGCAATCTTAGGGAAAATGAGGTGATGAGAAGACACATTGCTAAAAAATTGTAGAATTGTTTAAAGAAAGTTTCCAGTTAATTTAGCAAAATGAGGATTTTAGAAACTTAAAAACTTAACAGTTGTTGAAAAATTGAAGTTTTTAGTATAGTAAACTTAGACAAAATGAGGTATCGAGAATATGAATGACTAGAGAAAATAAGGTTCTTAGAAGAGAAATTGCTTGAAAGTAGTTAAATTTCTAAAGAGAAGTTTTCGACAAATTTAGAAAAAAGAGATGATGGTAAGAAAAATTTCTAGAAAGTTGTAGAATTCTTGAAGGAAAATTGAAATTAAATTTGTACGAAATAAGGTAGCGATTTTCATGTGTTTCAATATAGACGATGAACTTAAGAAGAGACATTTTTAGAAAGTCGTAGAATCTTTTAAAGAATGTTACCAATAAAAAAGTTTAGACAATAATTGCTTAATAGTAGTTAAATTTCTTAAAAGATATTTTCAGTAAACTTAGACAACATAACATTATGAGAAGATAAATAACTAGAAAGTAATAGAATTTTTTAATAGCATTCGATAATAAATACAAGTTTTTTTTTTAACAAATTTTAATAGAAGAGAATTTGTTGGAAAATTTTAAAATTTTAGAATAAAATTCTTCAATGAACCTTAAATTTTATTACAAATTGCAATTTTGTAAATTTAGACAAAATGAGGTGCTGAGAAGAAACATTCCTATAAAGTTGTAGAAGTCCGCAAGTTTAGGTAAAATGTGATTTTTAGACGAGAAGCTCCTTGTAAGTTGTTAAATTGCTAAAGAAATTAAATTTCCAAAATAGAAGTTTTCAGTAAACTTAGACAAAATGAGGCGATAGAAAGAAAAATCTCTAGCAAGTTGTAGAATTTTAAAAGAAAAGTTTGCATTAAAGTTGAAGAAAACGAGGTGACGAGATGAGAAATTGCTAGAAAATTGTAGAATTTTTGAAGAGAATTAAATAACAAGTGAAAGAAATATTTAAACAAGTTTCAAGAGAAGGGGAATTGTTGGGAAATTTTCAAATTTTTGAAAGAAACTATTCGGTAAACTAGAAACTACTGAAAAAAGTTATTCATAGAAAGTTGTAGATTTTTTAAAGAAAGCTTCCTGTATTCTTAGAAAAAATTAAGGTTCTGATCAGGGAAATTGTTTGAAAGTTGTTAAATTTTTGAGGAGAAATTTTCAGTAAACTTAGATGCTATAAAGCTTTAGAATTTTTTAAGGTAAGCTTTGCAGTAAATTTAAATCAAATTGGGTGATAATAAAAATTTGCTAGATTGTTTTCTAATGCTTAAAGAGAATTAAACAACTAATGAAAGAAACACAATTAGATGAAAAATAAAAAATACTTTTACTTAGTTAATATCACAATGTTGACACTATTATAGTGACACTATTCAATAAACATTGTGATATTAACTAAGTAAAAGTATTTTTTTATTTGTCATCTAATTAAAATGTATTACGAAGTAAGTACCTACAACCTCAATCAGTTGAAACACAATTATATGAGAATTTTCTAAAGAAAGTTTCCAATAAATTCTACAAAATGAGGTTCTTAGAAGAGAAATTGCTGGAAAGATCTAGAATTTTTGAAAGAAAGTTTTGCTGTAAATTTTAATATAATAAGATGCTGAGATACGAAATTGCTAGAATAGTGTAGAATTTGTTAAGAGAATTAAAATAGTGGAAGAAAAAATCTTAGCAAATTTTAGAAAATGAAGAATTCTTTGGAAATTCTAAAATTTTTGAAAGGAATTCTTCAGTGAACATGAATTTCCCTAGACACTTCTAGAGTTTTGTAGATATGCTTTTAGTAAATTTGGACGATATAAGATTCTGAGGAAAGAAACTCTTAGAGAGTAGTAGATTTTTTTAAAGGAAGTTTATTGTAAATTTAGACAAAATAGGGTTCTTAGAAGAAAAATTGCCAGAAAGTTGCAGAATTTTTGAAGACAAGTTTGTAGTTTATTTGAACAAAATGAGGGACCGAGATGAGAAATTGTTAGAAGCTTATCTTCTTTTCGGTAATTTTATACAAAATTAAGTTCTGTGAAGAGAAATTACTTAAAATTTTTAATGAAGAGTTTTTGGTAAACATAAAGAAATAGAAAAATTTCTAAAAACAAATGTGGAGCAAATAAGAAATTTTTAAAAAGTTGTAGCTACTTCTATAGGAAGTTTCAGTAGATTTAGACAGTATACGGTTCCTAGAGGATAATTTGCTAGAAATTTTTTAAGCTTCTGAAGAGAAGTTTTCAGCACAGAGCAAAATTTGTAGTATATTTGAAGAAAATGTGCTAAAATGAGGAATTGCTAGAAAGTTGTAAAATTCCTAAATAGAAGTTTTCAGTAAACTTCAACAATATGCTAACCTCTAAAATGTGTAGAGTTTTATAGAGAAGTTTTTTGATAATTTGGAAGAAATGAGTTACCGAGTAGAAAAATTCTAGTACATTTAAAAAAAGTAGTTTCTTAGAAGAGAAGTTGTTGAATTATAAATAAACTTGGACAAAATGAGTTGATGGATAGAAAAATTCTTAAAAAGTTGTAGAATTTTTGAAAGAAAGTTTGTAGTAAATTTGAACAAAATGAAGTACTGAGATGAGAAATTTCCAGAGAGTTGTAGAATTTTTAAAGATAAGTATTTGGTAAATTTAAATAAAAAATTTTGGCAAATTTTAAAAGAATAGGAATTCTAAAATTTTTGGAAAGATTTTTCAGTGCACTTGTATTTTCTAGAAATTTGTAGAGTTTTGTAGAGAAGCTTTTTATAAATTTGGACGAGATAAGATACAGAGAAAAGAAACTCCTAGACAGTTATAGTTTTTTTAAAAGAAGTTTGCAGTAAATTTAGACCAAATAAGTTTCTTAGAAAAGAAATTTTTAGACAAGTTTGCAGTATATTTGGACAAAATGAGGGACCAAAATGAGAAATTGTTAAAAGCTTGTAGAATTTTTGATAAAAACCTTTTAGTAATTTTAGACAAAATAAAGGCAAATTTGTAGAAATTTCTAAAAAAGTTGTAGAAATTTTGAGGAGGAACTTTTAAGCAAACTTGAACTAAATTAAAAATTTCTAGAAAGTTGTAGAATTTTTTATAGAAAGTTTCCAGTAAATTTTTTTCTTTATAAGGCTCTTAAAAGAGAAATTGCTTAAAATATTTTAGCTTCTGTAGAGAAGTTTTCAGGAAACTTAAACAAAATGTGGTGATGAAAACATAAATTGCTAGAGAATTTTTAAAGGAAAGCTTCGTAGTAAAATGAACAAAATGTGGTGCTAAGATGAGGAATTACCAAAAAGTTATAGAATTCTTAAACAGACGTTTTAGATTAACTTAAACAGCATGATAAATTACTAGAAACCTCTAAAATGTTTAGAGTATTGGACAAATTTGGACGAAATGCGGTACTAAGAAGAAACAATCTTAGGAAGTTGTAGAATTTTTTAAAGGAAGTTTCCAGCGTATTAAAAAAAATGAGGTTCTTAGAAGAGATTTTGCAAACAAATTGTGGTGCTAAGATGAGGAATTGCTACAAAGTTACAGAATTCCTAAACCGATGTTTTAAGTAAACTTAAACAATATGATAAATTACTAGAAACCTCTAAAATGTTTAGAGTATTGGACGAATTTGGATGAAATGCGGTACTGAAAGAAAAAATCTTAGGAAGTTGTAGAATTTTTTAAAAGAAGTTTCCAGTATATTAATAAAATGAGGTTCTTAGAAGATATTTTGCTTGAAAGTTGTTCAATTTCTAAAGTAAAATTTTAAGTAAACTTAGACAAAATGAGGTGTTGTAAAAAATTTTTTGTAGTAAATTTGGACCAAATTAGGTAATGAGATGAGAATATGCGAGAGTTGTAAAATTTTTGAAGAGAAATATTTGGTAAATTTAAATAAAAAATTAAACAACAAGTGAACAAAACATCTTAACAAATATTAAAAGAATTGTTGGGAAATTCAAAAATTTTTGAATTTGTAATATTTTGTAGAAAAGATTCTAGTAAATTTGAACTGAGAAGAGAAATTTCTAGAAAGTTGTAGATTTTTTTTAAATTAATATTTCCAGTAAATTTAGCCAATTCGAAGTTTTCAGAAGAACATAAATTTCTAGAAAGTTGTAGTAATTTTTAAGGAAGTTTCCAGTAAATATTAGTCAAAATGAGGTTCCATATTTAAATGTTTTAAAATTCTAAAAATACATTTTTAGTAATTCTTAGAACGTTGAAAAATTTTAAAAAAGAAATAATTATTGCGAAATTCTTTAATTTTTAAAAACTCTTCAGTGAACTTGAATTTCTTTGGAAAGTTTTGGCAACATTTTTAGAGAGAAAAACAAATCTTTAGAAGTTGTTGAAAATTTCCAGTAAATTTAGACAAAATGAGGAAATTACTTAAAACTTGTTGCATTTTTAAAAATAAATCTTTAGAAGTTGTAGAAAAATTCCAGTAAATTTAGGCAAAATGAGGACTTTACTTAAAACTTGTTAAATTTTTGAAAAGAAGTTTTTAGTAAACTTAGACAAGGTGAAGTAATGCGAAGAGAAATTTCCAGAAAGTTATAAAACTTTTGAGGGAAAATTGAACAATATGAGGTGCTGATATGATAAATTGCTACAAACTTGTAAAATTTTTAAATAGAAATAAATAACAAGTGGAAGGAAAATTGCAAATTTTAGAAGAAGAAGAATTGTTGAGAAATTCTAAAATTTTTAGAAGGAACTTGAATTTTCTTAGAAGTTTGTAGAGAAGTTTTTCAAAAATTTTGACGAAATGAGGTAGTGAGAAACGAAATTTCTATAAAGTTATAGATTTTTTTTAAAGGAAATTTCAAGGGAATTAAGACAAAATGAGGTTCCTAGAAGAAGAAAACATTATTTAAAAGTTATTGTTTAATTTCTGAAGAATTTCAATCAACTTAGACAGAGCGTGATGATAAAAAAAGAAATTGCTAGAAACGTGTAGAATTTTTTAAGATAATTTCTCAGTAAACTTCAATAAAATGAGAAATTGCCAGAAATTTCTAGAATTTTTGAAGGGAGCTTTAAAATAATTTTGGACCAAATAAGGTTCTAAGAAAAGAAATTGCTAGAAATTTTTGAAGGGAAGTCTGCACCAAAGAGGGTATTGAGATAAGACATTGCTGTGAAGTTGTAGCATAGTTTAAAAGAAAATGTCAGTAAATTTATGAAAAATGTGTCCAAATTAAACGAAATAAGTGCTTAATCTCTAAATTGGGGAAAAATCCAATCACCTGATGTCGCATTTCAATCTTTCATAGAACCCTCAAATAATTCTGGCAATTTAGAACAAACAAAAGTAAAAAAATGATGAATAATAATGTGAAATATTGTATAAAAATGAAATAAAAGTTTCTTGAAAATTTATATAATTGTTCGTTTATTACATTTACAAGAATTTTTTTTTAAATTTCTGGGAAGAAAAGTGGTTGGAAAGTTCTAGAATTTTGAAAGAAAGTTTTTAGTAATCTTGGGGGTATGTGATGCTGAAGCGAAAGATGGCTAGAAATTTGGAAATTTGTAGAGTTTTTAAATAGTTTTTAGAAAACATGGGCAGAATAAGATGTTGAAAGGTACTATGTCTTGAGGAAAAGTATCTAGAAAATTTCAAACCAAGTCATTAAATTTAACGAAATAAGTAAAAAAATCGATATTTGAAGATCAAGTTTTTGGACCAAATTTCTCACGCAATTTGGAGCTGATGCATTGGCAGATGGTTACACCCTAACCATCTACAGCAGTAGCTCTGGAATTAAGTTAAAAGCTTACAATGTTCATGAGAGAATAATGCAATCACCTCATTTTGATGATCAATCTTCTTGGGAAAATGTTGTCAGGCAATTTGGAGCTGAAGCATCAAAGGAATAGGATTAGCAAAAAATCTACAGCATTAATTTATTAATTATGTTAGCTATCATCTTCATCATCATACAATATAAGATTCAATGTGCTAAATAATTCTTTTTATAGAAAACTTATTTATGTAAGTGTATAGGAAACAAATCTCTGCGACGTGCGCCATTGAGAGGAACTACATTTCCGAGATAACGTTCACGTTTAATTCTTCCGGTGGCGGCTTTTAGTTGACGGTCAGACGACCGGAGTAACTGAAAAAAAACGCAACATTGAAGTGTGCGATCGTGTAGATTTAACCGAATGAAAAAAAAATTGAGATGCGGGTGTGTTAGTGCGGCGAGCCGTAATAACGACACGGAGGAAAACGGGAGGACATTTCAGGACCGAGTAATTTCCAACGGAATGTTTCGGTTCCTAATGCGACACGACACGTGGAAGAATGTCCGACGTGGAACACGGTTAAGAGGACGCAATTGATGGCGCTTCGACGCCCCACGAACACACCAACCCCACATTCCCCCATACCCTTCATCTCCACGACACTGTCTAAAGATGTTATTTATTTCCGGTGTCGGACGTGACTGCGTACGCCCTAATCACCTGTAATGATCCTAAAATGATTTTGCAAAATTAATCTAAAATAGAGTACCTTATTATAATTACAGCAAATTGGGTTATAAGTACTATACTAGGTAAACTTGTAAACTATAACCTATACTTTCTGGTGGTTAACAAAAGTTTGTATTATAAACTTAGCTATCTTATGTTTTTATTTATTTCAATCCAGCATTCCCTTCTCTCGTTCCGTGAATTGATTCTGGCAGTTGCGTGAATTAAATGAGGAGCCGCAATTAGAATTCGGGTAATCCCACGAGAGCGAAGAGCGCAGGGAACGTCGTAAGTCATACACGTGCACACATACCCACACACACACACATACATACACGTAGGTGTTTCAGATCCTGCGGTAATAAGGCAAATCCGGTAAATCCGCGCGGCAGAATCCGGCGGCAAGTAGCAGTAGGCGGCGGGCGGCCGCCGTATCATTCAATCAAGAAATGTAACAGGAAATATGGGGTTTGTCTCAGCCTCGCAAAATTAGGTTTCACGACGGAGAACGGGAATTGGTTAAAGTACGATATTTCTCAAAGCCGCGCGTATAATGAAACCGTGCCGGAATGAAGGGGGACGTGAGGGGGGGGGGTGGCGAGGGGTGCCGGGCGAAACGGTATTTGACTTTAAAATATCCGGATTCTTATAAGAGAGAGATCTCCTCCACCTACTACCCCTTAACGGCTCCCTTTTCGTAATATGCGGTTATTGACTTATAAATTACGCCTTATTGGGAATTAAACGCGCCACTTTTTTTCCCTCTACGACACCCTCTTTTTCCGAGCACGTTCGCACCTTTACTCTTATCGCCGTTTACCAGTGTAATGAATTTATAGAAAACGGTAAAGCCTCCTTAAATACTTCAATATAGACAAATCTCGTCGGTAAACGGTGTTCATGTGGGGGCTGTTTAAGGAATGGATTATTGGAAGTTGCTGATATAAAATTTATTCAAAATAAAGCAATATCACTCTGGATTAAGGGGAGAATGATGCTATTTAAGTATGTAAAGATCCATTATAAACATATATTGATTAGAGAATTGCTTCTGTAGTTAACTTATCGTTATAGTGAAATTTAGTATTTTGATAGGCAAAACACCCTTTTAGATAAGACCTAAGAGGGTTCTGTTCGTAACATTATCAGTAGAATTTTCTTTTATCTAAAGCAAGAAATTACCACAAGATATATTATCCTGACTTAAAAACAAGTGAAATGTAATAGGTAAAGGTGTTTCTTTAGGATTAGGACGTAAGCGGTCTGACTATTAGAGACAAGAGATGTTAAAACATTTTAATTCCACGAATTAAATTTCAGAAATCTAGAAGAGAATATTATTAGAACATTCTGGAAATCTTCAAGAGAAAAGTTTAGAACCATCAAAAAAAAATTTGTAAATATAGAAGAGAAATTTGATTGATTGTTGAGGCACTTAGGCGTTGAAATCCAAATTCAATATTAAGATAACAAGACTGTTAGATAATTAAATATTATTAAATTAAATAATAAACTTTACATAACTCGCAAATACATATTCAAGACTTTTAGATCTTGAAATTTGGTTAATTTTAAACACTACATATGTTCACCTGAAGAAGCGACAGTTTGGCGAAAGATATGTAGTGTTTAAAATAAACCAAATTTGAAAATCTAACAGACTCTTTATTTAAATATTGAAGGGAAATTTTTAACGAATGTTATTAACCTTGAAAGAGTTTTTCTCAATTTTAAAGAAAAAAATGTTAGAGAAAAACTGATCATATAAGATTGAGAGTTGCCGAATATCTTAGAAACAAAAAATAAAATATTCAGAAACTCCCGAGGAATATTCCTCCAATTTAAAATAAAAAATGTTGAAGAAGAAGGCCTTTTCATCAAAATTCTAGCAATTTTGTTAAAAAAGCTGACCAACTGAGGTGTGATGGTGAAAATTTTTTGAAATCTAGAAAAATGTTTACTGAATAATTTTAGAACTCTTAAAGAACGTCCTAGAAATCTCAAATTAAAATTATTGGAAATATATCTAACATAAGCACCCTTCAAAAAAATCAGAAAAGATCTTTCCTGAAAAAAATAAGAACCCACTAATAAAATTTTAGTAATTTGGAAAAGAAATTATTGAGGAATCAAGAAAATTTTAGAAATGTTAAAGTAAATCTGCGTAATTTGAAAAAAAAGTTAGAGAAAGAAATTAAACCTTTTGATACTATGATGTACGGGATGCTGAAAATTCTAAGAACATAAATTGCTGAAATATTTTAAAATTCATGTAAAATAATTCTTGCAATTTAGAACAAAAGAATGTTGAAGAATTCTATAAATTTGAACAAGAATTTTTTTTAGCATTTTTAAAGAGCATTCCGACTAATAGAGGCAAGAGATGTTAAAAAAAATTAAAATCTACGAATTAAATTTCAGAAATCTAGAAGAGAAAATTATTAGAACATTCTAAAAATCTTGAAAAGAAAATTATAAAATCTTCAAAGAAAATTCAGTAAACACAGAAGGAAAGTTTTTTACAAAATTGAAAGCATTTCCGGCTGATTGGGTACGAATATGCATCTTGAAGGTGGCAGGCACAATTTCTGAGAGAAAGTGAAGGTAGAAACTCAAGTGTTCAATACCCTTATTTGTCAAATAACAATAGAAAAACCTCCATGCAAACTATTCCTTGACGTAAACGCTTTATTTGTATTTTATAGACTTATACAATACAATAGTGTTTTTGAAAAAGTTTATTAATACAATTTTTTTACAGAAAATCTTAACATTTACATATAAATGTTTAGAAAACATTAATTGCAAATTGAAAAGGCAGAGTTCACAATTTAGTGAACTTGTAACTTATAACTACTATAACAGGTACAGATTGAGATCCTCTTATTGATGATACGTTTGTCTTGGGTGATTCCAAGATATTTACAAGTTGATTAACTTCTAATTCTTAATAGACACAATCAAAGGTTAATATGGAAAATAGTAGTATCGTTAAGCGTTTGAATTTGAAGCCTAATTGATATATAGGGATGAAGCTATAAGGATTTGGTAATTTTCTTTATTTAGGAAAGATTCTAGGATTTGGCTCAGAACTGGCTAAAAATAAATGATATGGAAAAGGAATTAAAAAAATTGTTAATTGTCCTGAGAAAAGGTTTGTCGAATTGATCTTTTTGTAATAATTAAAATATATTGTTTCTCAACTAGTTTACCTTATGTAAAGATATGATTTTAACGTCAACATGTCATTATTCGAAAATACTCGTCTGTATAGTTTCAAAACATCCGCAAAGAGTAATAAATTTAGTTTTATATCGTTTTTATAATTGATAAAAATATTGAAAAAAAAGAGCCTTGCGGTATCCCAGGCGTAGTATGATACCAGTTAAATTTTTACGCGCAATTTTTGAGTACAATTGATTTGAAGCAAGAATATCTATTTAAAAATGTATTCACAATTACCATAGCTCTTCACTTAATATAACAAAATTTTAATATTTACTTCATCATAGGCTTTTAAATGGAATAAATTTCAGAACCAGTATCGAAAGATTGTAGCATGAAATTACTACGTAAAAGAATGATCTCTGTAGAAGTTGCTCTAAGAAGGTTAGTAGTAGAATGAGATAGACGATTCAAGAACCTCCTCTGACCTTGACCCCGACCTTGATACCTTACGAGGTTAGAGCCGAAAGTAAGGTCTGAGGATGTCCCAGAATCGACTGGAAGTGAAGGTTAGAGTCAAGGTTAGGAGTAGAAGGAGGTAACTTATTCAAGAACCTTATCTAACCTTGACGCCGACCATGGCCCCTCACGAGGCTATAGCCGAAAGTAAGGTCAGATGATGTTCCAGAATCGACTGGAAGTGAAGGTCGGAGTCAAGGTCAGAAGATGTCGTTTAGAGATTACGAGGTTGATAGTAGAAGGAGGTAACTGATTAAAAAACCTCCTCTGACCTTGACCCCGACCTTGATCCCTCACGAGGTTAGAGCCGGAAGTAAGGGCAAAGGTTGCCCCAAGTCGCAGTCAAGGTCAGAGAATGTTATTTAGGGATAATGACATTTTTAAAAGACTTAGATAAATATATTTAACACATATATTGAAATTTCTGGTAGAATATTTACCGATAAGTAATTTTTAATTAATTAAATTAATCATCAGTTTTATCTGGCTTGAAACTGATTTGAACGTAAGACTAAGTCACATAGAAAATAATTAATAAAATGGAAAATAAAAAATCAACAGAGAATTAACTTCATAAGTGGAATGAGAAATAAACCCACTTTAAAATTCATTCAAAATACTACATAAACCCAAACCGATTTGTAGAGAATATACAAGCTTGAATGAAAAATTAAGCAACAATTAGGCAGATGGTCCAAATCAATACAGCCCCTAATATCAAGATTATGTAATGGTTGTCTGAATATACGATAAGATTATAATGCGTGTTTTATTTACTTCAATTATTTATTTATACATCTTTGGTCTTCTTTTTTGAATAATACATACAGACAAATTAATAAAAATTAAAACATACATAAAATTTTAGGCAAAAGAAGCACAAAATAATATTTGATTCAAATTTCAAATTACAAGTCAAGTTAACTTGAAGGTTAAGCTCATTTGAAGGGCGTCAATCTGAAACTAAAAGTCAAGTTGACTTGAAGGTAAAGCTCATTTGAAGGTCGTCTGAAGGTTACGGTCGTTTGGAAGTCAATGTTACTTGAAGGTCAATATCATTTTAAATTTCAGGTCTTCTTAGTTCAAGGTCATATCAAGGAGCTTCTCTAACCTTGAACTAGCCGATTATTTTTAGTAAATTGGCTTTTATCAAATCAAATGTTATTTAAACGGGTGATTTTGATGTTAATTTTAATGCAAACGATACTAACAAACATTGTCTACAAGATTTTCTTTAAAACTATGACTTTGCAAGTGATTTTACGTCAACAACTAGAATGCAAAACTACATCCATAATGTATTTACAAATATTGACCAAGAATACATTTTGACTTCTACAATTAATACTGGCTTGTCTGATCATTTGACTATTGACTTCGATGTTTAAATTAGTTTGTATCTTCCAATAACATAGCCAAAAATCTATCGTTCAAAATCGATTGAGGAAAAGATCAATTTTAATAACTTAATTGAAATAATCAATTCGTATATCATAGACGCATTCGATGACATATTGAAAAATATATATTCTTGCAAACTTTGGTGGATAATGTGGTATGTGACTTCCTTTCCTCAATAGTAAAAATATTAGAACTCCTAAAATAAAGTGATTCAGTAGTATAGAAAAGGTACCAATTTGAGAGCCACTCACTTAATTTCATGTGTGAAGCCTGTAATAATTCCGATGACCAGGTATTAATAAGTATTAGAAATTCGTATAAATTAAAATACAAAATTGAGATTAGAAGAGCTAAAATCCAGGCAAATAATAGTTTCATAAGCAATCATGATAACCCACAAACATCTGTGGAAAATAATCTTTAACCACAAATGAAAGAAAACTCGTGATTGAAACTGTGATATAAACACAAACGATTTAAATAATTACTTTTTAAATGTGGCAAATGACATCAAAAAATCTTTACCTAAAGCTAATATTGATCTTATTGCTTTAAAGTAGTGTTAATAGAAGAAATGCCTTTTTTATATTTCATGAGGTATCAGAGATTAAAGCATGAAACGCAATTGATGATTTAAAAAATAAAAAAGGTCGCCATAACTTTGAATTGTATGCAGCACTAAAACGTGTAAAAACAACCTTATTTTTTTCTCCACTAGCTATACAAATTAATATACTTGCCTGATGCACTGAAAATAGCAACTGTGCTGCCTATATTATATATATAATTATAGAACTATTAGTATATTACCGATCTAGAAAAACTCCCAAAAATTCGAATGCTTGAATATCTGAAATTTCATAATATTTTCCACAAAAACCAATTTGGATTCAGAAACAAACTGTCAACCATATATGTTATATGAAAAGTTATCGACCACACCATCAATTGTTTTGAAAATAGCCTTTACCTAATATCGACGTTCCTCAATTTGAGTAAAGCTTTTGACTCCGTACTCACGAAATTCTAATTAGAAGTTGTAAAATGATTTGTAGTTATACAAATAAAATACTTATTAGTTTGTCTGTAGATGCCTCAGGAATCAACGATTTGTAGTTACCTCGCTAATAGATGGCAAGTCGTAAAATAGGGAAATTGTATATCACAGGCAGGGATTATTGAGAAGGGTATACCTCAGGGTATATATAAATGATCTCCCTTACAGTTTGGAAAGTTGCCAGCTAATAGTATTTGCAGATGACAGTACAATAACCAATAGTAGCATATATTTTAACCAGGCAAAATTAAACATTGACAACTATAGTCCAATTTACTTTTTCCTACTTCCCATAAGCAACATAATTTTATTTTATTTTTATATTATACATTATTTATTTAGGTCCAAAAATCTATTTAATCTGTTTATTGATTTATCATTTTAAACTGTGAAATGTGAAGTTCATAAATAGCCTCATTCTAATTAATCAGGCAAGTTGAAATCATCCATCAGTTTTGATTTAAAAGTTTGAGCTTGTACATTAGATCTGCCTATTATGAAAGTAGTGCGCATGATTTTATTGTGACGCTAGTATTAATCGCAGCAAATCCCTTGGCAGAAACTCCGGGACTTCATAGAAGACACAGGAAGTAAAGCATGCAGAGGCTCACAAAAGGACCACGGAGATCGCAGTGCAGGGACCCTAAGCGACACCACTTCATGAGGAAAAATATCGCAGCAAGGTAAAACGGATCGAGAAAAGTGGTAAGTTATTTACTCTGAGCAGTCTAAGTGGAAAGAAAACCTGGAGGAGAAGTTGATAGAATATTCTAACACTCTTAAAGAATAATTTAGAAACCTGGCCGATTGTGAAAAGTAGTAACGGCTTTGCCTCTGGTTCGTTTGCTCCCAGCAGTCTGAGTGGAAAGAAAAGAGAAATTGTTAGAATATTGTAATACTCTAATAATAATTTGAATAATTTAAAAATCTGGACGATTTGAGAAATGTTTAAAATTAATTGCTGTAACTGCGTATTTTAGAACTTTTGAAGATATATTTCTAGAGCAAATTCTGAAAAATGCTAGAATTTTTGACGACAACCCCCACAAAATAAGAAATGAGAAGCTAGCAAAAGTTTAAAATATATAAAGAAAAATCACAATATAATACATAAATAATTGAACCACGTACACAAATTTAGACAGTAAGAATCACGTGCGGAGTTCACTGGTTTCCAATGATCTTCCACCCAGACCTACATTCATCTACTGTCCAGTAAAACACACTCACCTATCACGGTAAAACTACCGAGAAAATTGCTCACATTTTTCAAAAACATAATCATCGAATTGCATTTAGAGCCAGCGGTAAATTGTTAAATACATTATTTAACGCAAAAGATAAAGTCAGTCCCCTAAAAAAATCAGGTGTTTATAAAATTTCGTGTCCCGAATGCAACTCTACTTATGTAGGTCAAACAGGTCGCAGCTTCGAAACTAGATTTTCTCAACATTTCAGGGCGTATAGGTTAAATCAAAACAGTAGTACTTTTTCAAACCATTCTTTAGAATGTAAACATGAATTTCCTAAAATCCAAAATCTAAAAATTTTACATCACTGTACCAAGGGTACAAAGCTTAATCTCCTCGAATCTGCCGAAATTTTCAAAGAAAGTAATAATCCTCACGTTAATCTGCTTAACGAGCGAACAGATTTAATGTACACGCCACTTTTCAAAAATCTATAATCCGTTAACGATGCGTAATTCCCTTCCTTTTACCTACCCGACAATAATTACCCCCCAACCCTCTACACATTAGTATAAATAGAACTCCTTCATTATTTTGCTTCACTTGATAATGACATTAAACCGTCGAAACTTAAGTCGTGTGTTTTTGTAATATATGTATATATATATTACATAATTTTTTAGTGGTCAAAACATAGTAAGTGCGTTAGTTAAGTGTAAATATTTTTTAGTAAATATAGGCATGTCTTTTGCTATATTATTTGCCCTAACTTTCCCCATGAAATCAAGGTAATGTTGGTCAATAGAAAAGAACATTAGCATTTTAAAATTGTCTCTATCCTAATGTAATTGGATTTCGTGTTTTCATCTTTAACTACACTGTGCTGGTGATACTGGCATGAGTCGAAACCAGTCTGTATTTATAGGTATTATTAGGTATTTTTTATTTATCCAGCATACTACAAAGGTTATTGACAGAGAAACAATAATTAAATTATTATTATTATTTTATTGATAAATATATAAATTTAAGTTTCAGATGTAATTTTGTTACTTTGTAATTTGCGTATGTAAACTGCATCATCAAAAGGAAAGAAGAGCCTCGGTGTGAAAATGATATAACCCCGGACATAATTAGAGTCCGACCGTAATTAAATCCTCGAAATTGGAACAGAGCCAGCCGCGTTGTTTTATTGTTCGCCGGGGGACTTTTATCCCTTGCACTTGTCAAAATTGTGTTTGCCCCCGTCGTCGGCCCCATTGTGCGCGATTATGCGCGGGGCAGAGGGGGGCGGCCAGCATGCCGGACACGACATGGGGCGGCTTTGCGAAACGGTCGCCGGGCATAATTCTGGGCGAGCAATTAGCGTAATGTTAATTGATTCCTGTACACCGAGTTATAATTCGATGTCGAAATGCCCAAAGGTAGTGAAACTGACACATACCACTTGGATATATGGAATTCTACGCTGCTGATTCAGTTTGCAGCCATACATCAATAATAATAATCAATTGATATTGTCGCCGGCCGCACAACGTCCAATGTACATAATTGTTTTCGCGGTGCATATAACTTGCACAATTATCCCATCGCCTAATGACATTATTAATCTGCCAGTTGCAATTATTTACTCGGTTCAATGTTGTTGGCACTATAAATTTAATTAAATGAATAATTAACTGCAGTAAAAAATTAAAAAAACGAACTACTTAAATTAGCAATTGGTGTTTGAATATATAACAACTTCAAATATGGGTCTGAGGTATAAATTTTTTGTAGTGCTGATAAATTCCAAATGATATAGATTCGAAATGATTTAGATTATATTAATATGTACTATTTATGTAAGAAAAAACACAATATAAATAAATTTATTATATTGCATCGAATACCATACATATTTAATACATCTATTGTGCGTGTCTACCTTAATGGCTTGTCATTAAATAATATAATAATAAAATAATTATCTTACGCACTCACAAAAAGTTTTTAGATATAAATTTTATAGGCAAACTCATTATAAAAAAAATCGATTCATTAGTTAATCATGTTAATGGCAATAACTTATTTCCATGAAAGGGGGATTTTTAGTTCTGAAATACAGTATTTTACTAGATATAATTTCCTCAGGTAGATGTAATATAAATCAAAAGTTGTAGAATTTTGATAAAAGTGCAACAAATTACTCAATTTTCTGATTCTTGAAAAATTTTACTAGAATCCCTGTAATTTTAAAGGCAAATTTTGACCTAACAAAACAAGAGTTACTAGAAAACTCTGAACAGATATAGCAAGCAATTATTTTTTTAATGGAAAAAATTAAAAATATTAAAAATACTAATAGAGAAATAAGAATTACAAATTTCCGAACCCTTGTAAGTGGAAATCTATTAAAAAATGAAAGCAATTAATAATAAAAAAAAATAAATAAAAGAAACATTGGTGAAATATTCTAGAAACCTAAAAATTTTATTTTAAAGATCTGGACGAAATCTTTGATACTTTTCGAATTTATACTAAAAAAATTCCAAAATCTTGCAGAATTAAAGAGATCTTGTTTGAATGTCCAACAATTATAAAATGCCCGAAAAATGTTTTTAGAAAATTATACAAATCACAAGAAGACATTCAAAAAGAGTTAATCATGAAAAATAATTCCAGAAAAAATGCTGAAAAATTCTAGAAATCTAAAAGACATTTCTAAAGATTTTGATGAAATCTCTGGAACTTCTCGAATAATGCGATAAACATACTTGGAATTTTGAGAAATCTGAAAGAGAAATTGGAGAAAAATTCTAAAAAGTACTGAAGATAAGAAGCTTTTACTTCGTTATACATGTTTTACTAAAGAAAACTTGTTTAAATATTTTACAACTAGGCACTTCTCCCTATTTGGAGACAGGAAAATATTTAGATAATTTTAGAAATTACAAGGGAAACTTTCGAATAAAATTTACCGAAGAAAATTAGTTAAAGAAAAAATTCTGAAAAATATTAAAAAGAAAATTTTATGGATGTTGGTGAAATCTTTGAAACATTTTAAACAGTACAAGAAAAAATGCTGGGAATTTCAAAAGTCCAAAAAATATTGAAGAACTGAATAAAACGTATAAGATGATTCTACAATTACAAAAACTTCTCGAATAATCTAAGAACTGGTAGTAATTTGTAAAGGTCTTAAAGAAGAATTGATGAAAAATTCTGTTTTTCGAGTGTTGACAAAAAATAAAAACAGGAACCATAATTAAAGTAAAAATGCTGAATATTCCTAAAAAAAAATGAAAGATAATATTTTAATGATCTGTTGAATAAAATCGAATCAAAAAAATAATTAAAGAAACATTACTGGAAAATTTTACATATCTAATATAGAACATTTTAGTAAAAAAATATGAAAGCAAGAAAAATAATTGAAGAATAAATGCTAATAATTTATAGATATCTGAAGAAGAAATTTTCAAAGATGTTGACGAAATATTCTAGTGTTATCCAAGAAAATATGCTGGAAACTTCTAGAAGTTTGCAAGAAGAATGGATTAGAATCTATTAATATCTCGAATAATTGAACAAAGCATGTAGTTAGAGAATACATCTAGAAAATTTCCGCTAATTCAAAAAATGAAAATTGAAAAAATTGAAAATAACAAGAAAAAAATAGAAGAACAATAATTGAAGAAAAAATTGAAGGATAAAATTGGATCGTTGGAAAAATAATTAAAGAAAATTCTACAAATTTAGAAGAAATTTTTAATGATCTTTTAATACGATAAAACTGAAAAAGAAAAATTTTTTGAATAGAAAATTTTAGAAATCTATGAGATAATTTAAAGAAGAAATTTCTTGTACATTTCTATTAAATGAAACTAGGAGATAGAGGCGAATTACTAAACCTTTTTTTTATACTGATAGTTAAGTACTGACAAATTTGAAGAAAAGCCTATAATATAAATTTGAATTTAACAACTCATTCATTATTCATCGTTTTAATGTAAATATGTACAAAATTTGTCAATAAATATATGTTACTACTAAGAATTATTAGGAAAATTCTAATCAGAAATCCATCAAACTATTAAACCGTAAAAAAACAGATACAGGAAGAACTACAATTCTTTTAAATTGTAGAAAACAATGAAAAATTGTCACAAATTTTTAAAATAATTGATAGAAACATTTTAAAAACCAAGAAATTTCTAAGAGAATTTTTTTAAATTTCCACTTAAGAACTGAAATTTCTGGTATAATTTATTAAAAGTTATTGAAAAACTCCAAAGAACACGTCAATTCAAAATATAAAATTTTCGAATAAAGAACAAACAATGCTCGAAACGTTCAGAAATCTACTAAAAAATTCCCTTCACGTAATGGGAAAAAAGTGATATTTACAACACATTTTTCCCTTTCTTCAAAACAATAAAATAATAAATAGCAAAACTTTACATGGGGAAATTTAGGCTAAGTAAAATTCTAGAATTTTTCAAAAAACGTCTTGTAATTTGGCAGACAAATTTCTGTATAATAGATTGTCTTGAAAATATCAATCGTTCCAAAAATGTTTTAATGAAAACTCTGACAAAGACAAGACATGCTGAAAAGAAATAAAAATTTAAAAGAGAAATTGTTTAAAAATTTGAAAACCATCTAAAAAATTCTAATCTATTCAAGAATTTTTTTGTAATTTGCAGAAAAATTACTGTAAAAATCGCAAACAATTTCAAGAATTTATGGCAAAAAACAAGAAATCTAATAGGTAATGTTGATTGATGAGTTACGTGAAGATGACTAGGATTTTTGAAGAATCTGAAAAAATAAGACAAGAGATGATAAGAAATTCTATAATCAAAAAACTATAGCAATACAGTTATTAGTCTTCAGACTAAATATAATCGAAATTCAAAATGAGGTTAAAGGAAATTAGTGGAAACCTAAGGATTAAGAAGAGAAATAATAGAAATATTCATAACGTTCTTGCAATTAAAACAGAAACATTGCTGTAAAAATCGTCATAACATTAAAATTTTTGGAAGATTTTATGCATGAAATGATTAAAATTCTCAAATAAAGAAGAAAATATGAAGAGAACTTCTAGAAATTTAGAAGAAGAATTGCTGAAAATAGCAATATAATAAAACAAGGAATTGAAAATTCAACGAAGAAACAATCTTGGATAATATTTCTTAAATTACTTTCTCATTTATCACTTGATTAAACATTTTCAAGTGTTTAAATTAAATTACACTTAGTTTGTTTCACAATTTTACTCAGGATTAATACTTACGAAGGTATAAATTAAATACTCAGGAGTAAATAGAGAAAAATTGTAAAACAATCCTAATGTAATTTAATTAAAACCTTCATCAGTAATAATCCTGGATAATTCTAAAAATTTGGAAATGATTTTACTTGTAAATATTACAGACCTCGAGCTAGTTTGGAATTGAAATTATTATAAAATTCTAAAACCCTTGAAAAACAAAATATTAAATTTTTCTTGAAAACAAATTAGGAAACTAATATGTTTGATAAGGGGTAAACAATTAAACCAAAAAAAAAATCGGATATTAAAAAAAAATTAAGGAAATTCTTTAAAAGTTTTAGTAGTTATAAGAATTTTTTTGAAATTTTTGAAAAAAAATCCGACATAATTACAGTTGTTATGAAATTATAAAAATTAAAAGTTATTCAATAATTCTGACAATATAAATTAAAAATAAAAAACTGCAAATAAACACAAAAATAAATAGCAGAAAATTTAAAGAATGGGAAATTATTAGATGATTCAAAAACTCACAAAATCAAAATAAGAGAAATCCAAGAATATTTTAGAAATATGGACGATTTCACATATTAAAAAAAAATGTTGTTAATTTTAGAATATAATTTTGGAAGTTCTTAAGAGTATTTACTGAAAAATAATAAAATTTTTGATGAGAACTCTAAAAAAATGAGAAAAATGTCTAAAAGAGACATTATGGGAAAATTATAGAACCCTCAAAGGAAATTCTGGAAATTAGGAAGAAAAATTCTGAACAATTTAAGAAATGTTAAAAATTAATTTATGGAAATTCTAGAACCTTTAAAGAAAATTCTAAAAGTCTACAAATTTCTGGAAAATTCTAAAATTTTCGTTGAGAAGTTTGTCAAAACAAATAGTTAGAGGTGCTGTAAATTTCTCAAGAAAAACGAAAAAATGCTGTAAAATTCTCAAATTAAACTGGTTGGTAAAAGACAAAATAATAAAACAAGAAAGAATCTAGACGAAAATTCCATCCTTCATTTAGCTTGCAGTTTAGAAGATGACAAGGAAATGGCTGAACACACTTAAATAAAAAATAAAATACGCTTATAACTTCTAGAAATGTGGTAAAAAAGTTTTTGGAAAATATGTTATTTAAAAGTAATAAAAAAATGAATGAAAAAATAAAACATTATTGGAGAAATGTTAAAAAATAATTGTTGGAAATTCTAGAACCTTTAAATAAAATTCTAAAAATCTACAAAATTGTGGAAATATTAAAATTTTTGATGAGAAGTCTTTCCAAACAATGCTTGGGGTGCTGGAAATTTATCAGGAAAAACGAACAAATGCTGTAAAATTCTCAAATTAAACTTATTGGCAAAAGACAAAATAATAAAATAAGAAAGAATCTAGATGAAAACTCTAGTACTCATATAAAATATGCTTGCAATTTAGAAGAAGAATTGGTGACTAAGAAATGGCTGAACATACTTAAATTTAAAAAAAAATACGCTTAAAACTTCTAGAAATGCGGAAGAAAAGTTTTTGGAAAATATATTACTAAATATGATGAATGAGTGAATAAAAAAAAACATTATTGGAAAATTCTAGAACCCTCAAAGAAAATTATGAAGAAGAATTCTGAATAATTTAAGAAATGTTAAATAGAATGGATGGAAATTCCAGAACCCTTGAAGAAAATTTCTGGAAAATTCTAAAATTTTTGATGACAATTCTGCCAAAGCAAGATTTACAGTGCTGTAAATTTCTCAAAAAAACAAAAAAATGCTCTGAAATTCTCAAATTAAACCGATTAGAAAAAGACAAAATAATAGAGCAAGAATGAATCTAAATGAAAATTCTAGCACTCATTTAAGATATGCTTGCAATTTAGCAGAAGAATTGGTGAGCAAGAAATAGCTGAAAATAATTAAATTTAAAAAAAAAAATACGCTTAGAACTTCTAAAAATCTGGAAGAAAAGTTGCTGGAAGATATGTTATTAAAAATTAAATGATGAAAAATGTAAATATCTGAATAAAAATATTCGAAAATTATAGAACCCTTAAAGAAATTAGG
Source organism: Ontholestes murinus (assembly GCA_963969525.1). Lineage (NCBI taxonomy): Eukaryota > Metazoa > Arthropoda > Insecta > Coleoptera > Staphylinidae > Ontholestes > Ontholestes murinus. Next base: position 9,726 of record CAXAKX010001336.1, on the reverse strand, counting down.
AAAAAACATTTTGAAAAATTTAAGTAATGTTAAAAATTAGTTGATTGATTGATTGATTTGAAAATGTCGCAAGAAAGCGAAAATAAATAAAGCTGGAAAGGGACAAAAATTAGCAGAAATTTGGGTTGACAGATATTGTTGGAAATCTGAAGAAATTGTAAGAAGAAATTGCTAAAAAATACATACCACAAAAAAGAATTTAAAAACTTATAAACATTTCAATTTTCAAATAGAGGAAAAAAATATGACAAAAAAAAATTATATAACAGGTCTCTAAAAAATAGGATGAACGAAAAATCTGGAAAAAATTACAATCGTTAATATTAGAACTAGAAATACAGGAAACAATACTGAGATTCTTGGAATTTTAAGAATATATAGAAAATTTCTGAAATTAAAAAAAACTACAAAACATTTGGAAAAATACTTGGTGTTTTGAAGAGAAAAAATAGACAATAAATAACATTAAAAATTAAAGGTTTTCTCGACTGCGCGATTAATATATGGTAGCATTTATCAATGTTTAGCTTTATATGATTTGGAAGACAGCCGTGCAGTGTATCGATATTATGCCACATTCTAATACAATCATTGAATGTTTTCACGTTATAATACAACTTTACAACATATGATTGATTGTTGAAGCCGTTACTTTGTGATACATCTTGATTACGAAGTAGGTTACGAAATAATAACGCTTTGCTAGTATCACGAAATTCGTAATAAATTTTTTAGTTTTAAATTATCTACATAAAGCATATAAAGATATTTTAGTTTCTGATTTATAAAAATAATAAATTTGATAATAAATTTGATCCCTGTGGTACACCAGATGATGAGATATACGAATCTCACAACTTATTTCTTATATATTATTTCTCTCTGATAAGTATGTTGAAAACAAAATTAATAGCGGATTACCCACACCATAAGTTGAAGTTTTTTAACAATCAAATGCTCTACTAAAATCCATATAAGTAGCATGCACTTTGGCACTCATCTCGAGAGCTAGAAATATGTAATCAGTATAAATAAATAAGTTCATGTCCATCTATTAGCATAAAATCCGTGATGATTTTCTAAACTGAGCTTTGAATAGAGGCTTGTGGTCAACGTTTATAACAGTTTGTTAACGATGGTGGTTTAGGATTTGGTTTTTAAGAATGTTATCAATCTGACAAAAATTATTGGTTTTGTAAAATCTGTTTTAAAATCAAGCTAAAAATTCTCAAGATTTATTACAAAATTCTACTTATACAGACATAACCTAGAAAAATTCATAAAGAGTAGACAGAATCGTTTAAGTTTTTCTACCAAAGAATTTTTCTTAATACCAAAAGCACACAAGAATTAACAAAAATTTATTTAAAATTGAATATATGCATATTTTAATTTGAATGAAGCGTTATTTTCACATTATATGAAGAATTCTTTGTTTCAAGAGTTTGGGTGACGAAGTGAATGTCTCATACTTTTTAAAATTGCTAATTATTATTTTTTAAATGATATACTTTAACTGACAAAATCGTTGAAACAGTTTTTAAAGCACAAAATAACAGAAGATTACTTTTTAAGTTTTTTACTGCTATTTTGTGCTTTAAAATTTGTTTGAACGATTTTGCTATGTGAAGTATAAGCTTTATTTAAAAATTTTAAATTACAGGACTATATTTTTTTCGATCGAATAAAATCTTTGTGTTTGAAGATAAGAAAAGAAAGCAAGCTTTTACAGAGCGGGAAAAAAACCTCATCTACTTTTCATAAGTATTATATAATTTTTTTAAGACTAACCTAAGAAAGAGAAGAAATATCAATCAGTGCCTGTTTTATTTCTATGATTTAGTCATTAATATCTTTCAAATAATGAAGATGATGATGACAACCTACTAAATAACAGAATATATGAGGTGAATTAAATTATATAAACATTGTTCGGGAGATTAAGAATCTATAACGACGAAAAAAACGATTTAATACCATTGCATAGATATTAATAGTAATAGGAAATATCAAATATATCACGACAATGTAGAGACTTTATACTTAGTGTAAAAGCATACATTTATTATTTTGAAATGTAACCGATTATAAATTACATATTAATCTGATTGTCTCAATCATTTCTTATGATAGCCGTCCTTTCTAATAACTTCAATGATGGTAAAAACTTTAACTAGCGCAATAAAAATTTAAATCAAACGTATAATTATGAACGAGAATTTTAATATGTTATAAATGTCAATAAAATCCAAGTTAAACTGTATCCTTTAATTAGTTGCAAAGTACGACCGTAAAGTACTTCTTAGTACTAATCCCATAATAAAATTGCGTAAAGTTATTTAAACCGTTAAATAACCTCCACGGCTATCCGATTTGACTTTGATTTTATTTCGGACGCGTTCCAGACAACGGCTGGCTGTAATGGTGGCGTGTAAGTATTCCTGCAGGGCTACTTACAACTACCGCTCCCATCCGCAATATCCAAATACCTGCCTTGTTTAATCCGCTCAACATATCCCCGCCTGGGTACGTTCTGCGCAACGGGTAAAGGGTAATTTCATTGCGAAAGAAAATTCCCCGCTCGATTGTTGTAAAATTAAAATATCCCGTTTCGTATTTGCGCCCAGCGTGTGCTAAATTAAAGTTCCTGCTTCGAGTGTATGGTGTTACAAATGCTTGGTATATCTTTTGATATATTTATAATTATATCACTTATGAATTAATAAATTTTATATGTGAAATACGTCACACTATTGATAATTAAAATGCGGCCACATACCTGCCCCGACAAACGGAATAGATTAAACGTCAAACGGTTAATTGAATCGGAACGTTCTTTAATTAGGTTAGGTTATTTCGCACAGAGTGAAAATCAGCAGGCCTTTTAGCAGGTAATGTATGCAGGGTCCGGATTATGACGCTTTGTCCGAAAAATTAAGGGTATTGTGGAAAATTGAAAGCTATTTATGTGCGGCGGTCATTCGTGTCCGATACACCCACCGTCCTGCCATCCTGCCGTACTGCATGTATGTATGCACTTTGTATTTGTACTTCGTTATCTCCGTGCACAACAAGACAATATATTTGTTTTCCGCGTCCGGCACGTGAAATATCTACTGCAGTATTCAATGCTGTTCCTGCGCTCGTGCCGCGCCGACGACAATAACGTTCAACATTCATTCTACACTGTCTGCGCATTTGCATAAAAATAAATCTTCCTCAGACACACACACACACACACACCCACCCACCGGCTTCATAATTTTTCAGTATGATCCCGAATAGAAAAAAAAAGAAAATCATCTTGCACCAAAACGATATCCCGAGCCCATTATAATTTCCAGTTCGCCCGCCCTACAAAAGTTTCGATTCCTTTAACAACGATTTTCTTTCCAGTTAAATTGAGCGTGACTCTTTCCCGATTCCTTTATTTCTATTGCTCCCGGAACGGAACGTCCGAAATAATAAAATAAAAAAAATCGAACGTTTCCTCGTCGCCATGATTCCCCTCCGCCGGCGACCGCGTTAATTATTCTTTGAAAAATCAGGCTTTCCTTTCATAATAGGCTATTAGATCGTACACGGGAATAATTAAAGCTCTATTTTTCCCCACGGCATTAAACTTTGGATGGATTTTATGCGGAATATTGCGAGCGAGTGCTCGCACAAAACAAAACAAAAATGGTAGTTATTGGCAATGGAGCAATAATATTTGTATATATGTGTAAAATTATTACTCTAAAGCATTATTTTTTACAATATCAACTTTTAAAAAAAATAAGCACAAAATTCATAGATTCATTTTAATTGGATACACATGTTTGGGGGTGTTGTTGGAACCTTTTCAGGATTTCCTTCCTATTTTCTTTCGGGATGATGAGCTGAGGTTCCTCTGTTTCGTCATCTGGGGAGTATCTGTACAGGATCCCTTGATTCTTGATGTATCCCCTTGTTGTCCATCTCCTAGTTTCTTCAGGACAATCTGCTTCGAATGCGTCGATAATTTTCTTGATCTCCTCATCAGCCAGCTGCTCTGTCCTTTGTTATGCTGCTGACTTCACAGGCAGGTCGATGCTGACGAAGTTCACTGGGATCTGGTCGACTGGAAGCCTTGACAGGAAATCTGAGTTTACGTTTGCTTTTCCGGTGTATAATCGATCTGAAATCTGTACCGTTGCTGTTGTAGGGCCCATCTGGCGAGGCGTCCACTAGGCAACTTGAGTGTCATCAACCAACGTAGGGATCTGTGGTCGGTGAGGACAATCCTCGAAATCTTTGAACGGCCCAAATGACGGCTTCACGTTCCGTCGTGTTGTAATTTATTTCTGCCTTGGTGAGTAGTCTGCTGTCGTACTCTATAGGGCGTTCATCCTTTCCCTCCCCCTACATCAGGGCTGCTCCCAGGGCGTAGGCGCTAGAGTCTGTGCGCAGGGTGTATGGTTTGGTAGGCTGTGCCTGCTGAAGGATGGGTGCTAAGCTGAGAGCTTACTTGAGGGACTCGAAGGCTTCTAGCTGCGGTGGTCCCTAGGTCCAAGGAACGTCTTTCTTAGTCATCTCGCTCAGGGGTTTGGCGATCCTTGAGAAATCCCTTATGAATTTTTGATACCAACTGCAAGCCTGTAGGACGCACTTCAGTTGTTTAACACTCTTAGGTGCTGGTCGCTGCGAAATGGCGGTCACCTTCCCTGGATTTGGTTGGATTCCATACTGGCTGATTATGTTTCCCAGGTATTTCACGGATGTGCACGCAAACTTGAATTTCTCTCTGTTAATCCTGATGTTAAAACGTTTTAACATCAGCCCCGTTTTCACACGATCCATCAGCCGTTGGAAGATCCAGGGATTCGAGGTGAAGGTCCCATTCCCTGTTTGTGTGATCGCATCACGGAACATAAAATCGAATCTAGGAGTCTTCGGAAGCGGCGTGATTAGGGGCTCGTGCCTGGTAAGTTTCTCAAGGTAATTATTTATACAGAATCAATCCGGCGCCCTCTACAAAGTCAATTCCTAACAATGTCTTCGAGTTTAGGGTATTAGCTATATAGACAAAGGTTGTTGGTATAACGCGGTCCTGTAGCTTAACTGGAACGCGAGTATGTTTTGTCTGTCGTATACGGCTTGTACCATCTGCAAGTGTGAGGCGTATGGATTTCTCCTCGAAATGATGTCCCTGCTTCCGTAACTCATTGTACAGCTCTTCGCTGGCGAGGCTGGATCTGGTACCGGTGTTCACATGGTCTGTGCCGGGTGTGTTTCTAACTCTGATGTTGAGGGGCTAGTCTGTCTCGGATCCTCAATCCTAGGTCAGCAGAACAAAATCCTACTGCAGGCGGCAACGCTAGAGGTTTTGAGCAGTTCGGGAAATTCCTCTTGATGTAACCCTGCATCTGGCAACCATAACACCTTATCTCCTTTTTCTCCAGTTTCTCTACAGGCAGTGAAGGTTTTTTTGCTTTCTCATTCTTGCTGCATTCCTCGATGGCGTGTCCGTAGCCTTTGCAGAAGGCGCACTTCGGGCGAGATTTCTGAAGATTTTGATGGAGGTGGTGTTTCTCACGTAGGTGGGATTCCAGCGATCCTGCTTTCTCTAGCAGATCCTGGTATGTGTTCAGCTCGGTTTTCGAAATCCTATCCCTGATTTCGTATTTTAGAAGGCCATACAGCATATCCAACTGCATGCTTTCCTGCGGCGGAGTTTGCATTTGTGCAAACAGCGATTTTTTGCCATGATGATCTCACGTATGGCCTCCTCTTGCTTGTGCGTTGGAGGTCTGGGTGCGAATACGTTTTTTATCAACGTTTTCATCTGTTCCCAGGTTTCGATCGTGTCTTTCACTCCTGACCACTAAGTGTTTGCTGGTCCTTCCATAAGCATTCTCATTCCCTGGATGCCGTTTTCATCAAGAATGTTTTCACTCAACTCGAAAAAATTAACGCTATCCAGAAAATCCTGTTCAACTTCGGGATTCCTTGTTCCCTGGAATCGTGCCGTACAATGGGTGAAATGTTTCTGCTGTTGCGATCGGATTGCCTGTATAAGCTGCTGCAGTTGCTCTGCTGATAGCACCATCCTTCCTGTCGTTTGGATCCTTGTAATCGGAATCTCGTCGTTTTCCTTTTCCTATTCTGTTCTTACTTTGTACAACTTGTTTTTACTCTGTCCCATTCGTTAGGCGTCAGTTTGTGGGGGTGCTGCTCGGCTAGTCAGAGTTAAAGTAGGTTGTGGTGGTTTCTAGAGTACTTTATTTACACAAATGTACAGGTTTTCGTAAAGGTTATTCAATAACTTCTTAGCGGCGTGGCGGCGGCAGCGCGTCACGGCGGAAATTCTTCTTATAGGGCGTCACGGGTTGGTTCGGTCCTGTCTTCTGTAGGCTGCGACGCTTGTCCCTTTTTGGCTATCCTCGAAGAGGTGGCGATTCGGCGTCACTAGCCGGGGTTTCTCGTCGTCCTGGCGAGTGGAGTCCGTCCCGTACTTGGCAAGTGTAGACATGAAGAGCGTTTTCTTCGGCGGCATTACTGCGTATGGCATTTAGAGCTCAAATCGTTTAACTTGTAAGCTTCTGACCTCACAAGGGTGCGGAAGTACTTCAAGTGTTGTGAGTTGGTGGTGCTCTGCCGATTTGTGGTGGTGCAGTTGCTTTTATTTGCTTCTCCCTCCTGTGTAGGTGGTGGTGCGTGTAGGGGATGCGGTGGTATCGCGACGGTGGCGTAAGCGGAGCGCTTTGGTACTAACAGTGGGCGCTTCGTACGTACCCCGTTACAATGTTAATTTTTCCGGAAATAAAATATTTGTGGTAATGTTTGATCATCATCCTCCCAATAATATTCTCCCAGTATTGCAAATATAACTGTATGTATGTCTAATATATCGAGCCAAATAGATATCTCTTTCTTTTCTAATACGAAAATAGTAAACAATAAAAAAAAATGAAGTGTGTGTCCTGTGACAATATATGCCATAAGAGATGGACTACAAATAAAAACGAAAACACATACAGTTTATGATATTCACAAGAAATAATGAGTTTTTCTTAATTATTTTTTGGAAATAATAAAATGAGCAGTGCAGAAAATATGATGGTTAACATTACCATTTTTTTAATATGATACATATGTTTTGATCAAATAACCTACCTGCATGAAATAATTTATCCGACTAATCCAACATCTATACCTATCAACACGGGTGGCTAATCATTGATTTTAGGGGATCGCCTATGGCCATTGCAAACGTTCCGCATGTCTCTTTTGTACTATAAAACACGAAATGATTTATCACCTCTGCAGAGATGAATAAATCCCCTTTATTCCTCAGATTGTCCAATAAAAAAATCAAAAACCATACATCAAATCCCATTCGGGGCGGTCCCCGCGGAATCGCCCAAACAACAATCCCCGTCGCTTTTTTGCTCCCCGGCGATAAAAATAAACAGGACCGACTGTCCGGCCGGATTATTTATCGTTTTCCTGCTATTATTATTGTTTGTTGTCGTGAATTAAAACCCCTTACATAATGGGACGCCCACGGTTTAATTAGGCCGTTCGACAGTGTTCAGTCGGCGAATTTCACGATCTCGCGATGACATTGTGGCACTGGCCGTCGGGGGAGTACAAGGGGGGGATATTGGTAATTTTGTAGGTAGGATTGCAAGAGATGGCCAATTGTCCGCCGTCATAATCATAAACGCGCCCCATAAATTGCGGCAATTCATTACTCGCCAACTCGCTTCAAACTGAATTATGCAATTGATGTGCTAATGCTAATCCTAATGCTATTCATCCCCTTTACACGATCAACGAATTTACTTTTGTACACTCATGATTGTTCACTTGTTACTAGTAAATATTACAATATATTAGGTTTTGTTGAGTTTGTTCATTAAATATGTCATCTATCATCTATTTATCAAGACTTTCATTTAAAAATGCACCCCTGTGATTATGTTCCAACAAGAATGTAGCAGCGAAAATATTAATTTTATTTAATATTCGATATGCTATCTGTTATCTGAAATTTCTCTTTGGTTTTTTTTGCAAAATTCTATCTGTTCACTATTAAATGAAATATTGAATCTGCTTTCTTCCAAAATTTATTAATAACAACCATTTTCAATGCTAAATTGTTTATCTGTTTATTTACTATTAAATTCATCCATTATCAAGCACCTGGTAACTGACAGGTATCATCTCATATTAATAATTTTTAATCAATTATTAGATTTTATGAAAATGTCAAAATTATATTTAAAACTTAATACTTTGTGTCTTCTTCATCAGCCATCTGTCGTTTCAATGGTCATCTGTTGTCGTTAGTCTTTTATCTGTCACGAGAACTCTGCCAGTTTTTAGATATTATTTTATTTATTATAAAACTGTATTATTTATCATTTCAAATCTCTAATCTAACATTTCTCGCCAAGATTAATTTTTTGCAATTTGTTGAATGTATCATTTATTCTGCATCTGTCATTCGATTTTTTGTTGAAAATATATAAGCCACAAGAAAGCTGATCAAAGCAAAAGTCTAACGAAAACGTAAGTGTATTCTTAAATACAAGACTTAATTGCTCAGTAACCTATTATTAAAGTCAGATTTCGATAGCATAGAAATATTTGTATTTCCAAATTATGTTCCTGCATTTTTTAATTATGCTTTATCACTTCCTCTCTATTCTCAATATCTAATATAATATTTAGCTTTTATTCTTCTTTATTGACTTCTATACTTCATGAGTCTTCTTATTTTTAATCCAAATAAAATACATTACTTCAAGATTCTCTCTTTCTTATTTCCTGCTATTATTACGGTATTAACAATAATTCATCCGATAATAATTATTTCCTGTCAACAACAGCCACGGGCCGGTTTCGATCTATTTTGGATCTCATCAGCGTACCAAATTAAATCGAGATTTACTTAGGAGTATTTAACTGTCCGGGTTAACAATCGACTACGATATTACCATAAATTCAAGATTATGTAATAGTTATTCAATGTTATTTATGGTCATTTAAGATCATCCAACGGCCATTCAAGGCACATCTCAAGGTTTTCAAATCTGACAATCATTCAAGGTCATTTACATTAATTCAAAGATCTTTTAAGACTAAACAAATGTCTTCATTAAATTTGACAGAAGATCGTGTAAAGTAGTCCAATTGACAATCGAGGTATATTAAATTACAGATTTCAATTAACTAATTTCTCTTTAAATATTAAATTGATGGAGCTGTTACTTATTTAAACTCAATATCACTTAATAAAATACTGACACGATACAAGATTTCAACAAAAATCTTTTTAGTTTTTAAATCGATTTATCGACCTTCGATTTTTTTTAATCCTAGAAACGAACAATTTGGGGAAAATGATATATATTCTGTCAGGTCTAAATCTGCTAAAATCAGCCAATCTCATACAACAATCATACAACAATTTAAAATCATCCGACTAACGATAAGGATTATTAATGTTTACCACATGATCATTCAAGGTCATCTGATAATCCTTAAAGGTCAGCCAATGGTCTTTTTAGTTTATTTTTATGATTTTCTAAGAACATATAAGGTTATCCAACAATTATTTTGGCTAATCTAGCACTCAATATAAATAATTTTAGTAATAGAGATATATAACATCTTTATTGAAAATAATATAACATTAATATGACATAACAATTATTATGATGCTTCTCTTCTTCTTCATTGGCTATAGATTGATGG